>NNCF01126065.1:407703-432491 GCA_002313205.1 Laupala kohalensis
GTTCTGTTCAAGTGAAGTCGTTGTATACTAAAGTCCTGAGTATAGTAAACGTCATGTAAATACTCGTATGGCAATGTGAGTGCATAAAACGAATTGCCAACTTCTACGAAACAAACACTCGAAACTCGCATGCGTTCACGTAACATTAATAATAATCGCAAAACGGACTATTCGGTGCAAAAAGAAAAAAAAAAAGTATAAGTTAATAACACACCAAACTAAGACGCGAGGTAATATTCGACGCAGAAGGAAGAATGGAAATGATGGCCGATGTTGACGATAGATTGAAGTTCAAAGAAATTCGAAAGTACTGCTAACATAACGCGAAGTACACTTATGGACAATGGCGAAGTAAAAGCGTTGACTGCACTGTGTATAAGCCCTGTATCAACACCAATACTGATAGACAGAGAATAAATAAATAACATATTGTTACAGTCAGCCGATGGCAATATTGAAAACAATACAAGTATCTACAGCTAATACTTCGTAATAAACTAATAAACACATTGTGTTTCGGTCTATGGGTTTTTTCTTCTTCTTAGGTTTCATTTTCTCAGAGAAAAGTTTAATTTAATAATTTATTAGTCTGCTAGTGAGCAATGCTCGGTGGCAGATAGAAAAGAATACATACATAATAAAATAATACGAAGTTAAAAAACAAATCATCAATATCTATAAAAAATATCTATAATATACACACACACACACACAAACGGAATCAAATCCTTACAAAATTATTACACATGGTTACAACGAGAAAGAAACTAGATTTTAAGAAATTAACTATTTGCATGAGGCTCATATGTGCGTATATTCACATACATACTCAAACATTTTCGCTTACAAACAGTTACAGAAACACACTCATACGTACAAACACACATATGTCATTACTCCTCCTATACCCTTAGCGTAAAAGTAATTGCCATAACATAAATAAAAGAGATTAATAACTATAAAAAATAAAACCAAAACAGAGTTGCTGAGAGCAATCATGTATACATCATTACATTTCACTATTACTATTCACTCCGAGCATTTTCTATACCCTTAGACTCCAATCACCTCACTACACTTCATTTCACATATGTTCGTATTTCAACGAAGCGAGAAGACGGTTGCGGAAACATTTTACTCCTTTTGGTAAGTTCGAAAGTGTTGCAGGACGTAAGTTATTCCAGTCTACAATGGTTCTATTCACAAAGGAGTATTTCCTAACGTCTGTTCTGTTTCCTACATCTTATTTTACGTTACGTGACTTTCGGTGTAGGATCCTCTCTTGTAAGTAGTGTCTGCACATATTCAGGCTTCATCGCTGACATTGATCAGTGAGGGGCATTACGTGGGTTGAGTTGCCTCCTGCCTCCCATTGGTTGGAAGGAAGGAGGAGAAGGATCTTGCTTTGTCGTCGAACTATCTTTTCTCTAGAAATCTTTTTCTGCAGAACGTGCTACTCATCCATCTATGAGTAAGTTCTTTCGTCGGCGCCAATGATGTACACGGTGGAATTCAGCGACTTTTTCAAAGGACGAGTCTTGGAAGCAGACGTAAATAACGAAGGCTTGACATGAACGAACGCTGAAAAATGTGAGCTTATTCGCTCGTATCAACGGGTTTTTTTTTATACAGTTGATGTCGAAAATTTATTTAATGTTAGGTACAATGGCAGCGTATTTCTCTTCCCAAATGCCATGCAGAAAATCACCATAGAAAAGAAAGATTTATTTGTTTTTGGGTCAATGATATAATTTAATATCTTGGTAACAGATCTTCCTTCGATTGAAAATGACGTAATTTGGAGCTGTCATTGTCACTACCATCCCCACTCTCCACCCCCTGGTAATTTTTCTCTTTGCTGAGCTCAAATACGCAATTCGAGGTTTTATTAACTTTTCTCTTTGTATTTCTACAGCGATGACCTTAAGCAGAAAATACATATCTTTCATTTGACTTGGGATCTCTTCTTAATACACGTATTCTATCATAGTAAGTACAAAAGCAAGATATGGTGTTATATCATTTTTATCTCCCAAAATACATATCTTTAGTGGATTTGATCAAAATCTTTGGAGCTGTTCCGGAGAAAAACTTACGAAATATATGTATTCATTTTTTGCTCTCATACGACGTCTAATTCACGACCCTTTTGTTTAGCAATCAAGTTGACATTTGTTAGGTATTGATTCGAGACGACGAATGTCTCCGGAAGAATTCAACTCTGTGAGGACAAACCAGTAATTGTTCTTCATAACAAAGTCTCCTAACCTTTACCACCATACCATCAACGTAAAGATTAAATGATCTTCAATATCTGTTAGCAACAAATTTACCCTCTTCTGTTTTGTGAATTTATCATTCGACCGAGCGCTAAAATGTGCATTTTTGCTCCGCACTGTATTTCTGGGATGACATACATAATTTTAGGTTTTGTTGTTGTTAAGAATGCCAAATTTAAAAGAGACTTTTTTACAAATTACAACACACCTGAGTAAATGGCAAAATAATCGAATTCTCTCAGAGGTTTGTGTAGACTTAGTAACCAATCCCCAATTTTTTTGTGTTACTTGCAGATAAAAAATCTACTGATTCTCCAGTTCGTCTGCAATTCATTTGACAGCGTAGTTCGCGATAAACGATTTTCGTAAGAAGAGGTCCTCTCCTTCTCTCTCTGGAGAAGTGAAGACTCGAGAAGGAAAAGAGGAGAGGAGACGTCGTGCATCGTAGACGAGACGAGTTTTTGGACGGACGTCCGCTTTCCATCCGGAGAAGAAGCGTCTTCCACGAAAGACAGGAGAAGAAAGATGGAGACGGGAGCGTTCATCCATAAGTGAAGCATCGCTGCTGAATTCGGTCTTGGATCAAGTGCTACTTTTTGCTTTAGTAGAGACCTTCTTGACCGACCTCGGATCAAACGGTCTTCAGATTAACCGACGTCTATCCCGTCGAGACAGATTTTTCATCTCTCCTTTACCGTCTAATAACAGGCAGGTAGAGACTGAAACATTGATTGTTTGACATTGGACCTTTGCTGGAAAGTAAATCGGGGTAACACGACGTTAGGTAAGTGATTTGTCTGTGAACGGGGAGAGAGTTCGCTATTTTGATTCCGAGTCTATTTTTCTACGAGTCAATATTTATCTGTATTTAAGTATATTCATACAGTTCAATAAAATGAGTTGCCATGACCTTTCATTTGCATGTTTATTTATGATAAAAAATATGTTAAAAATATTATTACATTTTTTGTGTAGACTCGTCGGACAAGTTGCCAACTGTCTGACTTGATTTTCGTGCTTTTCTGAGTTCACATGTTGCGATTTATTGTTGGTCAACCTGTTTCTATGTTAAAGCTGTTTCTTTTGTTTATCATTCGTGATTTCATTCACAATTGTTTTAACAATTGAGCATGAAAAATCTTTCCAATGGGAATTCGAGAAGATTATTTAAGTATCAAACACAAAACTCAACACTAGCGAAATAGAGCGAACTCATTTTATACGACCGTATTACAGGGCGATGACCTTTATACATTTGTATCTCAACTACATACATGGTGTCAACCAATGATTTAAATATATGATTCGTTAGGTGATATATATATCTCAAATACTTTGACGCGATTTAGGGATTTTGAGGAACAGTAGACCTGGATGGACACGGCAGTTCATTCTCTCTTCGAAACTGGTTCTCAATAGTTCTATCTTGCCCGTACAATATTCTTATAATGTCACAAAAATCGCGTTCGAAAATTCTTATCTGAAACAAATAGTGGACAGTGTTCAAATAGAATTCCCAGTTGCCTAAATGTAATTCTCAATTAATACATTTGTTTTCTCCCCCAGTTTCTGGATTAATGATGGAATGATGTCCATTCAGAACTATTAGGAACAGCTTTCCTGTAAGTTCCGATACCACTTAATTATCAAATAAATTAAAAATGTATAAAACTAACGAGTTGAAATAATCTTGGAGACTTATGATTCCATGTACTATTGGTATGATACTGAATAAAAAACAGTTACTTTCTTACATTTTTGCGTAAAAAATTTGTAATTGTTTTCTAGATTAGCTTCTTTTAGAAGCAATTTATTTATCTACATTTCAATATGAATAATATTTAAAATGTGAAATAATTAAGTTATCAACAAATAAATATTATTTTTGTATGAAATATCTGTTTCATATTTTCACGTGAACATGAAATATCATCCAATGACAGTGTGCTATCTATGAAAATGTATCAAGGGCGACTGGTTCAAAGAAGTGTTCCCAAGTTCAAGTACTGGCGTGTTCGTAGCCTTAAGAGGACGCACGACAAAACACGAGCGTCGAATGTCTCTGACGCGACACATCATCGCAATATGAAGATGGACGCGGGTATATGCAGTTTACGGTTTTTTTTCTCACAAGAACCTTCCTTGTTTAATTCTTTCAGCTAAAGAGGATTGTAATTTTTCATGTAACCGTTGCTGGAAAAGTAACCAGTTTTCCTTAATGTTCAAGGGGAAGATAAAATACGGTGTATGGTTCATAATCAACAGAATTGATGTAATAATAATAATAATAATAATAATAGACCTGACATTGTTCTGAAGGATAAGGAATGTCTTCTTATTGATGTTTCTGTTCCCAACGTCATGAATGTTGTGAGCAAAGGGGCAGAAAATCTGCGCAAATATAAATATCTGGCTATTGAATGCCAAATAATGCGGGGAATGAAGACAAAAGTCTACCCTATTATTATAGAAGGCACGGGAGCAGTAAGCAAATATATAGAAAACAATCTTCAGAAAATTCCTCGAAAGACCTATCTATCTGAGGTCAAAAAAATAAAAAGCCATTCTGGGGACGGTTCATATTATCTGGAAAGTGTGCACCATAGAATTTCTCAAGGAGACGCGGCCTAAGGGAAGTGGAACTTCCTTGGACGCGTTCCGAAATACCAGGTATGCTGAGAAATAAGTCCAAAATAATAATAATAAATTGACTGTCAAACAAGCTGTTACAAACTTCGAATGAAAACGGGAGGTCAATAATCTGATTTACTCTCCGGAAGCAAACAAGGGACCATCCCATCAATTCCGATCAGGGGCTCTAAGGCAGAGGCTAAGGATTCAACACTTCAGCACACTCCTACGTTCCATGTTAAATTGTTCAAAACTTTGTCCTAAGAGTTTAATTTTTCAGTTTGTAAGAGAGAGACTGTTGACAGAGAGAGTCTTACTAGAGAGTCTGATTAGAGTTTTAGCAACAATTTATTCCGATAGTAGCTCCTCTTCTTCTTGGTTTATTAATTGTTGCTTCCGTGGAGTTGAGTAGGACTCAAGAGGAAGATTAAATAACTTCTGGCAGAATATTATCCGATAGAAATCTAATCATTCTTTTAATATAAGAGTATTTTTTGTCTAACATGGTAACGTGTCACATATATCCGTCTTACATCATCAATTGCTAAAAATGAGGTACCATTAAAAACAAAATTTTTTTTGCTCTTTAGAATGAACGCTTTTTCTTTTATGACGACATGACGAAATTTTTCGCAGATTTTTTTATTGTTTTAGAAAAACTTCCTTTAAACAATTACGCGCTACGAAACCCAATCGTTTCATCGTGGACCATCGAGAACATTCATCGGTGGTGTAACCGAAGTCAAAGCCTCCCGACACGTAAGAGATTAAAACGTATAACTCAAGAGTGTATTTTAATACAATGTAATGTAATGTAGAGCACAATGACCACGACGAAAAATAACACATTTCGAGACTGTTGTTACATTATTTGTATTACATGCGGTTTACGTTTTGTCCCATCTGTTGGGACCTCATCAGAGCTACAAAATATTGCATGATATTATATAGAACACAGTATGTCATCAAATCATAATTTTTTTCTTGGGGCTTTAGGGTTCGTAAACGTCAAGATCACTAGTACCCTTATCAAATGATAAAAAATGGCAAAATGGGGTACATACCTATTGTAATAAAATATTCAAAAGATTTAATATAAAGATTGGAGCACAGATTTAAATTACTATGGAAATACGAAACAATTCTACTACTATTAATGTAATTATTTATTTAATACGAGACAATCTCCAATCACAATTATTAGTATATTTTAATATATTCTATTATATTATTCATGAAGACTGATATCTCAAAAATGGTTCTAACATTCACTTCCTTATGCATGTGTAAATAAATAGCAGAGAAATGTCTTTCTTCTTAATTGCATTGGAAATATGGCGTTTCGTGACGTTCCTTCGTGACGCATACAATGCCGTGACGTGCTACCGCATTGGCTCGGCAGCTGCCGATGCGTTTTGTCTCTGCAGGAATCCCGCTGTGACGTCACACTTCCGGCGGTTCGCGATGACCATGATGGTCGCCAACGTACCAGAGGCGGCAAGGAAATATATTGATTTACTAAGGTATTATGTACGTCAGAGGGACTATGCATAAGTACCCCCCAAAATTGCTTTAAACGATAGTTTGAACCATTCTCTATCCAATGACGATGAATTTTTAAACACTTACGGCGCAAAATTTTGAATTATTTGACTTTAATATGGAGAAACTTTTGCGGGGTTATGTTTTTTTATATATTCCGGCAAAAATACCGGCTTAATATAGCGAAAAAACCTACAAAAACATAGCAAATGAAAATAGAAACCCAATGAAGTTCAGATTCTCATACCTAGCAGGGCATTTAAAAGAATAATTCACCAAAAACTGTAGAAAATACTCTTCGACCGGAAATGATATGACTGAAGACAATGCGACCCTTGTCAAAAAAGGAGTCAAACATCAGTCAAAATTAATTATCGAGTTTTAAAATCACAAAATAATTGTCCTCGTCCACAATAAAAATTAATATAGTAAAATGCATTATTAATTAATAAGAACTACTTTGGTGAATATTTTCGAGTTTCATGAATAGTTGGCAACTTGACTTCAGTCAACTCGCATATAATAACTTAAAGAAAGGGCAATACATTAAAATTAAACGGAATAATTTTTGGATACGTGTTACTTCATAAGACGACGCAATGGTTCGTAACTGATTTTGCTCGTGACTCGTTCCTTGAAGAGATAGTGATACTGTAGAACCCCTCTTAACCAAGACTTTAATCGGACGGTTAACCCTTTTCGACGGTTAACCCGAATTTTCCGTGAAAAAAAAAAATCATTTTGAAAGAGCTTACAATTTCATCAGGTTATTACGAATAAAGAAGGAAATGTGACATCATTGCTAATAATTTTATTGTATACTCTATGAACGCACATAAAGAAACGCAAATTGATTCAAATGAAAATGAACATATGTTGATATTGGTTAATAAAAAATGTACTTTAAAGCAAGAGGGGAATCAAACTGGCGTACTCCCTCCGTTTCCCCCGTTCTTCACCCCACAACACCAACAAATTGGTCACCTAGCATCACGTTACTGTTTTACTTTTCAGAAAAACCCGTCAAACAATCAATTTTTGAAAACTCTCAACTTCCTTATGTACCTACTCGTGAAGGAGTGTTTGCACCGTCAACAGTCGGGTGAAAATTGCGACAGATCGGGACTCGAACCCGGGACCTCATGCTCTGGCCGCAGGTGTGCTATCCAAAGTCCGCGGGTGGTGCAGTGGATAGCACACCTGCGGCCNCGCAATTTTCACCCGACTGTTGACGGTGCAATCAATGTTTGAGTTCCTACTTGTCAGCTATTAAACGCTGAAGAAAAGAAAAAAAATACTCTTCCACGGGATAGACCGGTTAATCCGAAACCGTACGATCCCAGACCGGTTAAGAGGGGCTCCACTCTAGTCAGAAGCTAATTTTTTTCAATTCCTTCCTAAACCATTAATCATATGAATCGATTGTGATAACAATGTTGTTTCTTGATCAAATGTAATTTGTATCTACCAGTTAATAATAAAGAACAGACAATATATAGGAACTCGTTTGATTTGTTTGGAATGCACCAGAACGTGTACAAACATGGCGGCCGAGCGCAACAGTTTCGTGCTATTTGCATCTCACCTCGGGAAAACTGAAATATCTTTCTCAAATGTCCGGTGACCTAGAGATAAAAATACTACAAATCAAAGTAAACTTCAATCACTTTCGTGAATTAAAAGAGGGTCTTTTTTTTTGTAAATAAGTGTTTTCGTCATAAGACGCAATGTATTTAGACATAAATTATAATTGCCATTGTTTCATTTAAATTTCATTTTTCATGTTTTTCAAGTTGAAATCACATTACGTACTACATGTCACTCTGTTTGTTTATGTCGATTTAAGATATTTTAGTGATTTAACGCTTCCTCCGCTGGTGCTAACTTGAGATGGACCTGGTTGGAGGAATTATTTTTATAGTGTCGCGTAATAGAGCACTCTCACTTACGTCATCTCCCCATCACTTCACTGTAAACTCGAGGGGAAATTGAGCCCTTCACTTGAAACAAGTCCTACTCAATCGGACTAATTACGCCCAGTCATAACGTCTTATCAAATCGGTCCCCGCTAATTTCCCATCGTCAGTCCAGCACAGAAGGCAATTGAAAATGCCCGGTACGAAGAATCGCTGTTTGACTGCGTGTAGCGTTTCCATGGACGCAATTCATCGCAAGCGCTCGCCTCCCGCGCCGAACGCGTCCGCTTTGGCGCCGCTTTGGCGCTGCTTTGGCGCTGCGCCGAGAGAGCGGGCGCGCGGCGGCTTCTCAGAAAGGCGCAACAAAAACTGGTAATTAATTACCGCTGCTGCGAATGGGCGAAAGGTGTCGCTGAGCGCTATGTGATTGGAACGCGAACTAAGTGGGTGATCCACTTCCTCAAAGAACGAAGTGGGGGATTCGGTGACTGCTATTTCTCTTATGCCTGTTTCACGCGGTTACGTTGTCAGTAATACTAGTTGTACTTTAGCGTCTTATTTCGATATCGAAATATAAATGAATTAAAACAAAATACGTCATAGAGAACACAACTGCTTAGAAGTATTAAATCCGCCACTGCCCTTGGGCCCTTGATCGGAATTGATGGGATGGTCTCTTGCTTGTCTCCGGAGAGTAACTTAGTTTATTGGCCCCCACGTGGTCATACGCAGTTTGCAACTACTTTTTTACAATAAAGTTTATTTATTTAAATAATTTTAATTATCTTATTCAAAAAATAACTATTTTAAATAGTCACAAAAAAGAGTGAATAAGAAAACACATACATTCATCCCAATGTATAATTAATTGGATTGAAAAAAAACTTTTTTATTGAGAATAATTTATTTATATTACTTATTATAATTATTGTTATATTGTATATTAATATATTGAAAGAAAGACCTCTGCCTAGACTTCTGTCGGATTCAAAAGTGTAGCCCGTTGCCATGAGCTGTAACCAAACAGCAAGACTTTCAGAAATCGCAGTTACATTTTAATTCACATTGGTTCGTTCTGCATTTGTTGATAATAAGCTGTTGATATTTAGTTGCAAATAAATATTAAACTGTTTAAAATAATCTTTCTTTCGGATGTTCCCAATGTCATATTCGTTCAAATTATACTCTACAAGTTCTGATGCACTAAGAGGCGTAACTTAAAACTCAGATACTATTTAAAAAATGTTTTGTAAAATTGACAAAACTTTTTTCGAGTGAATTATAGATTTTGAAACTTATAAAAAATAAAGCCAGCATACGCAACTTTCACTCATTAATATTTGATAGTAATCGATGCCCAGGATCTATTTACAAAAAAACTTCAAACTTTACCTACACCTGTAAACCGTGAGTAAAGTGCACTTTTTCCTCTTTACACGATAAAAAACAATAAAAAGAGTTTAAAAAAAATTATATATCAACAGACGCATAATGAAATAAGGATAGTGAAGATGCAATTGTAATTTCTGTAAGTCTTGCGGTTTGGTTTCGGAAGACCTCCTAACTCAACGGACTATATTTTGAATCCGACAGTAGACTCTGCTCAGAGGAAAATGGTAATCATTGCTCTTTCATTAAGTTAGTAATGAATTAACTAAAACTATATAGTGCTTAACGCACTCGCCTTCTACCTCTGGGGATGCCGGTTCAAACCCGGTTCGATCCAAGTAATTTTTCTCGGGGTTCTCCCGTTTCCCCTGCCTATCATTCCACCACAACCTTCACTCATCATTCACCCCCAAGCAATTCATAATCACCGCTTCAGGGGAGGTGCGGCAGGAAGGGCATCCGGCACCCAGCCAAAACCAAACGAAGCATCGTATATCCATACCCATTCGCCGATCCCACATGAGTGGGAAAAAGCTGGGTTAAAGAATAATTAACTAAAACTATATACATTTGTGAAATAAACTAATAAACTTAAATGCACCATATTTAGATTTTGGTTGATTCCTGAATCAAAATAGTGTTTCTACGTTTCTATGTTGTAATCGAGGTTAGTAAACTGTTTGAAAGTATAAAAGTTTATGAAATACAATAGTTAATAGTAAACGAGTCCGTCATGCAATGAGCATTTTTTGCACATACTCCATCATATGCAGTCACCTAGGAAGCACCTATTTGGTCACCTAGGAAGGAATTATGTCCCCTACCCCACCCCCAAACGCGAATCGATAAAGATCTATACAAGAATTTAATACAAATTTAGTTATTAACAATCGTAACGGGGGGGGGGAAATATTTTGCCACCCCCCCCCTCAACACGTATTCGGAACTTGAATACTGCTGTCGCGTAGTTTAACAATATTTTCAATTGTGGTACAAAATTTAAAGAATACGATAGAGTTCAATTCGGTTAATAACTAATTACCGCGACTTGTACAAAATTCAAGTTTGCTTGTAAAAAATTCCTGTATACTTCTTTTTTCGATTCGCGCTAGAGGGGGACATGAAAGAATAGGGAACATACTATAATTTCAATGAAATTCGTATATTTTAAAATAAAAAAAGACATCATTAAAATGTAATATGAAAAAGGTACACAGAAAAAACCTTCGTAATATTACCTCATTTGTGAAAATGATGGATAAAGACGGGAAAAAATAGATTTTTACAAAAAGTTACCTTTAGTAATTGAATATAGCGATCGATATCCTGATTACTTCGGTATAGGGGTAGTTTAATGATGCTTATATCTCTTTCCGATTTTTATGTCAAAAGTACTAATAGGATTTTTCTCAAATATGAAACAAATGTCCGTTACTTTTCTTTACAGAGAAAATCTTTCTATTATAAATAATAATTTATATTAATACAAATGCATTTGATAATTTTTGTTATTCGAAATTAATCGAATGTTTTCGAAATTCAGCTCGCAATATACGAGCATTATTGCTGAGTAAAAATAGTTATTAACAGTTTTTCTACAGCACTATTTTGTTTTGATGTCCGTGATAATTTGGAAAGCGCTTATTCTGCAAGTAAAATGAGGCAAGGGTTTCCGCTGAAGCCTACATTTATCCATCTGTTTTATAGTTTTAACACAAATATGAGTCACAGCAGTAACATTTTTTTTTGGATGGGGGGCCTTTAGGGCTCGTCAACATCGAGGTCATTAGAGCCCATGCAAGTAGGGGAAGATGCAGTTTCGCACCATAGAGAAGAGCCGTAGTGACTCTTTCCCGCGTGTGGGACTCTCCGAATATCTCGACCATACCCACTAAAAAAACCCTCCTGTACCCCTTCAACAAATATCAAAACACAAAGATAATAGGAAAGGACAGAATAAACTTTCCCAATACATTATATCGAAAAATAACAAAATTCTGAAAATTAGAATTTTCAAATTACGGAAAGGAAGGATAAAAGGAAAAGAGAAAAGGGAAGACGAAAGAAGAATGCAAATTTTAAACCCTCCCGAGAACTTGTCGGAGGAGCCCCGATCTACTCATAAAATTCAATAGTTTATTATCATCATCCGTATCATTTCCGAAAAACAGAATTTCTCTAACAATTATTTTCGAGTATTTCTTTTTATGTTTTATATCGTTTTCCTTGTATTTCCGTTTATGTAATTTTGTTAATTGTTTTATGTATTTTGTGATTGTATATTTTGTTTCATGTGAAATAGAAAATAAATTATGAGAATAAGAGAAAACAATGTTGGACTGCCCAATTCTAGAAAATATAAATTTTAAATTATTTTTTAAATTTAGATCAATCGTTTCAAAATTTTTACTGACAAAACATCTCAAATTTTCTTTTCACCTTGAAAGGTATTTGGCGAATCAAGGAAAATGAATCAATTTGAAAACGTCCCGTGTTATGAAATCGCGAGTGAGCAAAACGAACTTTTGTACCCAGCGTTAAAATCAGTCCACCCAAAGTTTTCTCTCTTTTAAGATTGTCAATCACCCAATCTTCTTGAAGGGGACGGGATACCTTAATGGAATTCAAGGAATAACGAGAAATCATCTCATTAATGCATTTGCAGTGACGTCAGTCAAAAGCAACGGAATAAATATAAAATGAGAAATCCACTGAAGCATGTTCGAGGTTACACCTGCAAATCGATCACAAAACTCGAGAGAAAAATATTTTTAAAAGTTCGCAGTTGTGCGGGGAAAACACGAACAATGACGATTTGTTTTCGTCTTCAACTCATTTCGTCTTCAAATCTTTCCAACCGATTCTGCTCCGAAAGAAATCATTAATGGGAAGACAACCACCAAACAATCAAACAAACATAACTTCAATCTTCTCCAAAACCTCAATCGGAGACGATTTTCAAGAACAAAACAATGCTTCATTGTATGATGTCGATATTTCTCAAAAGAATAGTCACCGAAAAATATGGAAGTGTTGTTTTGGAATAAGTACAGTATGTCATGTCGACGGATTTTCAGTGCTTTTGCTGATGTCTTACAAAACAAATATTCGAATTCATTTTAAGACTATTAAATCTTCAAAGTTTTATAAATTGATGTCTGCGATAAATCTAAAAAATATGGTGTCCAAGCGTTATTTCTAATAAAGAACTGTGGGAGAAAAGGGGACAGAAGGATATCAATCAATCAAGAAATGTGCAATCGAAAATTTGGTTAAAATGGAAATTTGGAGTGTGGTAGCCTCAATAGTCCAGAAAACAAGGACGCCCAAAGATGAGGGGGAGGAGATCCATTTTGAAATACCTGACGAAAGTTGGAATGATGTGCGAGGGGTGGCAACTGATAGGGGGAGATGGAAAAATTTTGTGGACAGCCTTTGCTGCAAATAGGAAACAATGGACATTATTATTATTATTATTAAATATAGTTGCAAGATTCTTGTACTTACTCGATTCATTATTTTCTCTCGATTCTTGATGAAGGTTCTCATATGGCGTGCAGCAGGAACATTCGGAGATTTCCTAAAATAAACACAAACTACTGTTTATTATATTTCAGAATTAAAAATAAATATAAAATAATTTATATTCGGAAAATAATATTTAAAATCTTTTTTTTTTTTTGCACTGAAGGTTGTAACAGGTCCTTCGAGTACACAATAACAGCATTCTTAACATTATTCAAAACTTTCGAAATTGGGGTTAATGAAAAGAGATTCACCTTCAATCATTTACATAATACGTTACGATCCCTTTTTTCATTCATATTTTATGTCTCACATTCATCTATAGCGACATATTTTTTTCATATTTTGAATTCTATCATATATGGCGGTTTTCTTCAACCTTTCACGGTTGGCATATTTTGTTTTATATTATGTTAAAGAATTCTCCTTTTCAAACACTTGAAAATTTCAGAATTTCCTCTTTTTATTCTTTTAAATTTTTGTCCCTGTCTTTATAACAAATGTTTTTTAATATTTTACAAAATAAAGTATATCTTTGTGTATTTTTTGTATACTTCGCATCAGTTTCACTAAACTATATGTTAGAAAGTTTATATGGTAGATTTTTTATTGTAGTATTTGTAAATGGGAAATGTAGCGAGCTATTGAAGCTTATCTACGTGGGGTGATAGGAGATAGTAGATAGGTGGTAGGGACAATTGTTAGTAGGTGGGCCTGTTTGCTGGGTTTACCAACAACTTAGTAGGACTGGGTAGTAATAGTAAGATTTAGTGAAAGTAGGAATAGTGGGAGGAAGTTTCGCTTTTCAGTAGTCACAGCTGTATATGAACTGGGACAATAATGTGAAAAGCTACAAATTTTCTTCTGACCCCACCTGGAATTGAACCCGGAGAGACTCAGGTGCAAGTATGCATGCTAGACCTGAGCTATGCGTGAGGCCAGAGAGTATGTTATAACATGTGGTGCTCCATGTCTAGTCGTCTATATATCCCGTAGAGCTCCTGTCGATGCTGCTGCGATGCGATCGCCAGTGTCTTGTAACACGTCGCCAACATCCCCTCCCTCGCTCTCCCGGCAGACTCTGCGCGCACGCAAAGCATGTACGTGTTGCCACTGCACGACAAGAACACGCGCATCTGCAGCCGACACACACCAGCAGGGTTGTCCAAAGGCACGCCACACCGCGCCAGCCAAGTGGCAGACATATTGACCAAAACAGGGACGAAAAGAAATCTTGATAAAAAATAAACAGATTTCATGGGACTACAGTGCTCGCAACGAAAGGAAAGAAATGAAGGAGGCGGCTAAAGAGCACGTCGAAGTCGAGGAGGAGCCGATGCCTTCTGTCCTCTCATCCTCTCGTTGTTGACACGTTAGCGTTTTACTCGTGTCAGCAGAATCTTTGTGAGTTTACGTTCAGATGCTGACGCCTACATCAGTCGAACGGTAGAACTATCAGTAATTGATATACCAACAGTGTCCGACAGCGGGCTTGATCTCTAACCTTTGGCTGGAAGAACATTGCCTGAAGATAGCTTTTCTGTGAGTGTTGTAGCATCCCATCTGGAATGGGAGAAACTACGGTTGACCATACCCGCAGCAGATATATGGCAATACTGCGCTATCGCTTCCATTGGTTACATTCTGTTACTTCTCTTTCGCTGCGAGGATTATAACAATATAAGCGGCGTTGTCCTGTATCTCTGACTGAAGCACTCACTCACGAACGGAGAGAAAAAAATTCTAGAAGATAGAAACATATTTTTACGAAATGTTATTTTTTGTGTTTCAGAAGCTCAATAAGAACGGATTTTTAGAAATACTATTATGTAATATTCAGAGTGAAATGCGAATTTTCTAATTGTTCCTATGCATATCTCATGAGCTTATTAGAATAATATCACGCATCTTACATGTAAAAGCTCAATTTAGTTGTTCACTAAATTTTACCTTAGTGTTAAGTGTATTATGTTAACAAAATCTACCGGGCAAAAAGTGCAAAAATGATGTGGGAATCTTAACGAAGAAATATGATCAAACTTGGTAATGGAGAAATCGAACCTTGCTTAAAACATTGCCAGTTTTATAAGGAAATATTTTCTGTGTGAAAAAAATGTCAGCATGTCAAATTAATAAAACAACTTCCCATGCGGAGACTTGATCCGTCTGTATGGGACGTAATACCACGAAACAGCAAGGGGATGAAGCAGTCCAATTTTCTTTATACATTGTAATGAAAGTACGTTATAGTCATAATATACTAATAACTTATAATTAGACAATTAAATAACGTGTAAATTCAATAATTGAACCAATTTACAAGGACACACAATCTTAACACTAGCATCAATAAATTTTTGACTAACTGTCTGGGCACCACCACTATTGCTTGCTGGTGGGGTTGGGGATTACATTTTAGAGGAACAAAATTTGTAGTTACCAGTTACTATCTGAATAACTATTTAGTCAACAAAGTCATACTAAACTTCTGAACTGGAATTCTCAATGTGTAGGATTGAAATCTGCAGTGATTGCAATAATCTTAAGCAAGAAAACTCGTGGTATAAACAACACAAAAACTCAAACGGAATTTAAGTNTAGGATTGAAATCTGCAGTGATTGCAATAATCTTAAGCAAGAAAACTCGTGGTATAAACAACACAAAAACTCAAACGGAATTTAAGTTTCTTCGAATGTCGATGTACTTCTAGTAATTCTTGTTCAAAACATCATTTTCCGGGTGTATTTTCTCTAAATCGTGGGAAGGTTTCCCGACGATTCATTTCAGCGAAACTTGTTTCAATCGAACGCCTTCACCGTCCAGATTAGGTCCTCTTAGAGAATATCAACTCAGATATTAAGGATGTGATGACGTCCGTTAAAGGACTAATAAAGGATTTGACAGGTTGCCCGAAACGTTGGACTCATTTCCGGAGATATTAGGGGCATTCACGTGTGACGTCATCGAATTCTTGCGCTCTCCTTAATCCCCCGCCTCGTTACACTTTGTCGCACTATCTTCTCGCCCCCTTTCTAATGTATTTCTAAAAATTGCAAGAATTTTCGTGTGTTTAAAAGTTTCACACAACTTTTGCAGTGAATTGAACAATAATAATTTGTAGCGGTAAATTGAATGAAGAAATTGTCGTATATATAATTCATGACATACTTCGTCTCAATTTTCGTTCCCTCCACCAACTGCAATTGAATTGCAATGTGCGAGAGGAAAAGTGGATGAAACCCTTGAACAAGTTTTCACAATTTCATGTGACAACAGTCTCAGTAAGTAGAATTCGCATCTTTAGTTTCCTTTTGACATTAGACACTTTATGAGTTCTCCTTTGCAAAATTACTTATGTGTTTTAAAATACACCTGTTCTCCTAATGTCATTAAAATCAGTGGACGCGTTCTCCAGAATAAATTCAGAGACACATGAATACAATAATTGCTTGCATTATAGCTTGTAACTTGTATATGTAAATTTACAAACATATTTGCGTTAAATTACAAACATATTGACATTATATATGTATTATAATTGGCAGCTAACTTTTTGTCTTATCTGGGAATTTTTGCTGAATTTATTCTACCTTAAGGCCCTTGATCGGAATTTATGGGATGGTCCCTTGCTTGCTTCCGGAGAGTAAATTAGGTCATTGTCCTCCACGTGGTCATACGCAGTTTGTATTGTTTTTTGACAATAAATTTATTATTATTATTAAATTTATTATTTATTATTATAGTATCTTCTCCATTTCAGTAGATGACAGGTCGAAGCTTGATATTCGTATATCCCCGACATGCGATAGCGCCTATAAGCATCCGATAAGTGCGATGGCTTGGCATCTCAGTTGCTAGGGGAGTTGCCCACCTCCAGTGGCAGCTTTACATCGGAGACGCCATATTAGCGTCAGGGACTTGTTACATCTTTATCTTTAGAATCTGCGATCGTTGAGAGGTGTTTGCTAACGAACGATGTGAAGGAAAGCGAAAGAGAGAGAGAGAGACAGACAGAGGTGTCGAGAGCTCGTCTGACAAGGGAGGGAGCAAATCTAAGGTTGGCGGTTGGGAGGACGAAACGAAGAAGACTTTCTGTGGACACTTGAACACTTACAGCACACGTTTAGCCGAGAGACTGGCCGTCACCCTGGGTGCGCGCGGTCGGCGCTGCTGGAGGTCGTGACGGGAGGCGAAAAAACTGGGAGGAAAGATCTCTGTCGTGATCATTCCCCAATTCTAAGAACATTATGCTCCCGACTGTTGAGGTGGGAATCGGAGAAGGTCCCCGTCGAGAGAATCTATCGCTCATTCGCTGGTCAGGAAGGAAAAATCCCAAGAAGTGTCGTTGCTTCTCCTTTACATACATATTGTTAGCCGTGCCGACACTGCAGATTTACCGTTCACGACTGTGACGCGAAGTGGCGGCGGTGGCGGCTACGTCACAGCAGCTGACGAGGCTATCCTCTCCGACAGAGGTATATTATATGAGAGCTCTTGTATATGAGAGTAGGGACTTATTAACCCCGGCGTTACTCCCTGTTCTTATATAAACAAATTTATTGCCAAAACAGCAGTACAAACTGCATATGATCACGTGGAGGATAATAAACTAATTTACTCTCCGGAAGCAAGCAAGGGACCATCCCATCAATTCCAGTCAAGGGCTCTGAGACAGAGGCGGATTGAAAAGTTCAGCACAAATTCCTAGATAAGATAAAATGTTAGCTACGAGATATAATACTAATAGAATATCATCGTGTTTGTAATTTAACACACACAAAATTATTTTACATGAATGAATTATTATCGAACTGTAGATTATTCTGCGTATAGTGTTTTTTTTAATCATAAGAATTGAAATAACTCTAAATTCACGATTTATTGTTTCAATAAACACGCCCCAAGGCAAAAACCTAGAGAATCTGTACAAGAAATCCGCCTCTACCCGAAGGGAAACCGGAGAAAAATCCGGGCTAAATTTACAAAAACCAAATTCAAGATTCCTATTTTAGTTTCCATATTTCCCTTCTTTCGTGATATTAATTTTTACCTTCGTTAATTTCAAATATTAAATACCACAACAAAGCCTATAAAATTCATATAGTGTTTCAGTATTGTATGATAATATGTACACAATTATTTTAAAATCCAGACAGAAGGAAAATACAATTAACACACCAAGCTTGATAAACATACCGCAAATTTATTTGGTTTCATTTCACTTTTAGGTTATGTGCTTGAAAGCAATGTTCTTCACAAGTCTTTATACAATTTTGTTTCTACGAGTCGGTGACGTAGATTATACGTTCAGTGAATTGTCGTCTCACGTAAATAATTTCAACTCTGGCGGACACATTAGGAAGCTTCATTGTTAACAGTCATGCGAGTGAAGATTCACATCTACTGATTAGCAGCAAATTGGAACTGTTTTTCTGCTCTTGTAGTTCATCAATATTAACCATACTTTTTTATATTTCCATACCATAAACATTCCAAATAATTAACTCGTATTAGTATAGATTATATTGAAACATAAAGTTTAAGTGAGAAGTCACGTTTTGACTGTTAATAAGAAATGGGAAAATAATCTAGACTTCCAAATAACGCTGTCGGACTACGAAGAAGTATCTTATTGTACCCTTCAAGAATAAAGAGTTAGGAAGAGACAAGTGGCCATACCCCTGGTCTTCACAGCGTCCATGTGAATTTTTCAAGAAGATTTAGTTGTATTCTGTGTTCTATCAAGTTATATGAATATATAAATAAATTTAGTGTCAAAACTAGTGGTGCAAAACCATTGCACATACTTTCTCA
Source organism: Laupala kohalensis (assembly GCA_002313205.1). NCBI lineage: Eukaryota > Metazoa > Arthropoda > Insecta > Orthoptera > Trigonidiidae > Laupala > Laupala kohalensis. The sequence continues at coordinate 426,801 of NNCF01126065.1, forward strand.
TATTCGTTTCTCAGTCTGGACTAGAGAGCGGCATTAAAGCATTCTATTAGGAGAGCGATGATTTTTAAATGTTACTCTATATTATGATCGTCTTCATTTTACCCAATTTAAAAAGTTCATTAAAGATATATTTTACTAGCATTTATATAGAAGATTCTCTAATATACAAATTCTGATTTTTTGTTTCTGAGGGAGATAAGATCAGTAAGATTTATATTCTATTTCAAAAGTTATATTTATTAATAAATATAAAGATAATAGGATATTATTAACGCGAGAACAAAGACAGCAGGCCATAAATAATCTTAGATAATTAAATTAGGAACTAAAGAGTTAATTTTTTTGCAATTTGAAATTTCAAAATTATATTAATAAACACTAATCGTATCTGTTAATTATTTCGGATAAGTAGGTGATACTGTTAGTTTAATTTACTTCCAGTTATTTCGTAACGCTCCTTATCTATCTCGTCAAAGAATTCTGTAAGCGTTAAAATATATTTTTAACAATAATACTATTTTTAACGATTGATACTGCTATAAAGCATTGAATTAAAAAAATCATGAAAATAAAAAGATTTATCACACATTACATTCAAGACAAGATAAACACGTAGCCAATTTACTTATTCAAACGATAAGAAATAATATAAAATATCATCCTCACGTATCAAATGATATACATAAACATTAAATATGACACACAACATGCACCAATTAACAAGGAGAACATCCGGCGAAAGGAGCAGTGGACACCTCCGATACGTAAGCTGACGCAGCGAAAGGATGCAGCGTCACCGCTTGAGAGATTTCGACTGGTGCGTAGAGGTCGGGTGCAGGCGGAAGATTCACGATACCAAGAGAAACATAGGATGCAGACATTCCTCTCTGTTCTCCATTTAAAAGTAACATATTAAAATGACACATCTACAAACACATACTCTTTGGATTCACGCCATTGGCAAACTTAAAACTACGCGCCATAAACACACACACTCAAACACAAACACAAACACACACAGTGTAACCAATAAGTACAAATAAAACCCATTATTTAAAAATGTAAATGATAAAAGTAATGAACTATAACATTTTCGTCGTGCTCAAAGCCAATAATTCAACTTCTTAGTGTCTTTTATGAGAGATTTGGAAGTAAAATAAATATTCAGAATATTAATTCACTCTACCTCTGCTTCATCCATGTTAAATAATATTCAAGCTTCTTGAAATATTAAACAAATGCTTGAATGTAGCACATAGAAATTATTTCATTGCGTCTATATCAAACTTTCAAGCGAAATTCCGCTAATGCAGATGTAATGCTTGCTCATTCTAGAAATATACGCAAATACGTACAGAAATATTAAGCAAAATCGTTGGACAAGTTTTTGAAAAATATTCAAAAATGTACTTTGACTTTCATGTGAAGTACTCTTCGTGTTGAAGGAAAAAGAAAATTGAAATCACATGCATATGTGAGAAGTAAATTCTATCCGAATTACGAAAAATGAAAACAAAATATTTTTCCGTTCGGTCAGGAGTGCTGTGCACAGACGGACGGTTGGACCGGACGGACGTCCACCCAAAAACAACTTTTTGGGATTCAGGGGTCTCCAAAACGGATATTTCAGCAAAAATCTCTTTTTTGATTTTTTTCACGATTACAATAGTTTCTATATAATACGTATATGAGAAAATAAAAACTGCACATGACCACGTGGAGGACAGTAAACTAATTTCCTCTCCGGAAACAAGCAAGGGACCATCAGATCAATTCCGATCAAGGGTCCCTAAGGCAGAGTCGGATTTAACATTTCAGCTTCACACTCCTTAGATAAGAATAAAACGTTAGATATGTGTTGTATTATCTACAAAATATAAAAAAATTGTACTTCATAAAAAATCATAAAAAAGATAGTTACTATCGATTATTCGGAGTTTCTTGTTTACAAATCGTAAACTATTAAAATAAGTTTGAATTTCGAAATAAATTATGACAATAGACCGCCTACATGCAAGAGCCTAGAGAACCTACATAAAATCCACCTGTACCAGAATTTAGTATACTGGTATGATTCCTTGGCAGCGTTGAGACGTCAAGGAATCATCTGCCCACGAAACCTTGTTATCTGGAGGCGATATTCTAGAACTCATCGTTCTAGACGTTTCCTAGAGAAAATTTTCCTCGTATATACTCTCCAAGTTACACTAAAAAAATTTTTTTTTCGAGTACATTCCTAACAGTAATCACGCGACTAATAAAGAAAAACGACTTGAGTTTTTATTAGACAGTTTAATTTTGATTCAAATAATTTAAATAAAATACGTCACAATAGTCTCTCATTAGAGAGAAAACGTAGTGCTATTTTGTGTTTAGAATACAAGTACTTTTTAAGAAACTGTGACATGTGTATTCTATTTTATTAATTTGAGTCTACAATAAACAGTATTTAAAAAAATCGTTCCTCTTTACTGTTCATTTTGAGAAGAGCAAAGCGTGAAACATCATTAATAATAGAAATCATGTGACGTGATACCGTGAAGTAAAAATGATGACAATTTTTAGCATTCTTTAATTGATCAATTAAATACCCAATAAAAAACTGAAGAGCAGCAGTGACGAAAAACGTCTAATGGTTTTTCTAAATATCTAAAATAAAATACCTAAAAACTTTCGACAAATGCAAGCCACTTAAACGTAAGTATTTTCATAGAGCAGAAGGAAAGGAATAGTGTAAAACAAAAGGATAATTATACAAAAAAAAATATCAGTTGCGTGCATCTTATTCAAACGTTATGAGGCATTTCTCAGAGTGTGTATTAATGTCAAAACCTAAAATCGAAAAAAATGTTCACCTTTACAATACTTCAAAAATCACGCAAAAGAAAAGTCGAAAAAAGAAAAATAAATCCTCTTCGGATAGAAAATGAGAAGAGGGGAAAGAGATAGGGGTTGTGGGAGTGAATATTTTCAAAAGGGCGTGCGGCGGAGGGGGTTGGGGGTTGGAAGCCGGTGCTCGTTAGTCGCAATCGATGGGGATGAAAACGTACGACGGGGGCTGGGGGGGGTGGAAGAGTTAATGTTGGAATGAAAGGGTGTCTCCTTGCTGACGCTGTCTGCAAACGAACTCGAGGTGTTTGTTGATGGAAGTGCTTCGGGAGAGAAAGTTTCTTTTTCCTCTTCAGAAATAATATTTTTTAACTTTTCTGCAGGAAAACAAATTGATATTTCACGTATCGACGTAATATTAATATCTAATGAAAACACAATTTCGGAAACACCCTTCAACACCAACAATATAAAAATAAATGAATCGAGCTCTAAATTACGCAGCTTACCTTCTCATTATAACATTCTATTTTCTTTCAGTAATAAAATCATTCGTTAGTATACGTTGAGGTAGCGTTTTCACATTTGAATAAAGACCTTCACTTAATACCTCAATTTTTTGCTTGCATAATCCTTTTTGAGCCGATTGACAGCTATTGCTGTGCTGTTATAACCATTATATTAAATTATGAATATACTTAAATTCTCATTCTAGTAAACGAATCTAATTCATTTTACTAATTAAAAATTTTTGGATCTATTTTGTTCCGTTGTAAATTTCTACTTTATTTCTTTTTTATTTGTTATTTATCCATTTTCTTTACATACGTTCTCCTTCGCAATTTTCAAATGAATGGAGTTAATGAACTTGCATGTTTATGGAAATATTAACAGTGACCAGGAAAGGTTTTGTGAATGAATAGATGTAGGAAGTAGAATATTCGCTGCTTTCAAATATTACGAATATTACAAGGACTCATAGATAGTTTGTACTAGATAGAGATAAGACCCACTCCTTGTGGTAAAGAACTGACACTCAAAGGGTGGCAGAGAGGAGTATTTGGACTTATTGTAAATTTGATATTTTCTTGGTGAACATGTAATTCAGTTAATTTCAAGTAACAGTCTTAATCTTGGAATATCTTACGCTGGATACACAACCAGAAGTAAAATAAATGAAAAAAAAAGATTATATTAGAAAGAAATTTGTCTAGTATTGCTTACGTACTATTCTATACTCAAAGTTAAGATACTTTACAAAAAATTATTTAATATGGTTGCCTTGAACAAGTTGCCAACCTCTACAAATCCTTGAAACACGCGAAAATTTCAAGGAAAGCGTGGTCACAAAGAATTTAAGTAATATCCAAATAAATATTAATAGTAGTTACAAAAGCGACTATTTGTAGTAAATAAATACAAGTTAATAACACAACAAAGACACAAAGTATTCGTTCCACACACAGAAGGAAGAGAATAGCGCCACAAGAACAAGTGAAATGATAGTTGTCCTAGGTTGGCTATGAATTCAATTTCGAATGTCTTGCCAACAGAACGCGAGGCACCCTTATCATTACTCTTATGGTCGATGGCGAAGTTAGAGCGTTGGCTACATTGAGTACAGGTTCTATACCAACATCGAGCCAGTTAGACTGACAGTAAATAAATAAAAATATAAATAAATAATTTACGGTCAAGAGAGCTGTTACTGCGTTGAGGGCAATAAAGTAATTTACTGCGACTAATACAAAATAAACTAATGAACACAATGCATTTCCGTTCAGGTTTTTCTCTCTTGAGTTGAATTTCTCGAAGCAAAGTTTGGTGACTTTTACTAAACTGCTGTTCGGTTGTCATAGGTAAAATAGAGCAGCGAAGACGGAATATACGTTTTTCTAGTCCTTATGATGTAGCTTTGGTGTATCAATTTTTTATCATTCTCGTATACGCTGTACATAGAAAGTATGGAATAGTAATCGTGAAAAATTAGATCGTAATGGATTGACGGAAATATTCGGTTTGCTGATTTCTTGTAGCGAAAAAGTGTTTTTAAGCATGTCCGTCTGTATGTCTGTCCGTCTGGTTGAACGGATGAATCACTAATTCATATTTCGTATGCAGTGTAGTATCAGCTTTTTGTCTATGCATTTGCTCTGGAATATGAATATTATGAAGATTAAATTATCTTTTGATAAATTTCTCAAAAAGAGCAACAAATTTATTCTAAAATATTTTCTGTACCGAAAGAGTAATTAGTATGTACACATAAGTCGTATTTCGCTTGAAAATTTGGACACATATTAGGAAAATAATTTATCTCTATTGCACTACCACACTTATCTACTACTAGCCACAAAGCTTATCATATTCGTGTGACAGTTTCTTTTTTACCTCAATTTTTATTCATTTTTAATCCACAGTACTCCAATCAATCTAATAATTCGAAAGCAACGAAAGAAAATAAAAAACACATTCATATTTCTTGGATACTATTATCTGTCAAAAACCTACTTATATTGGCACTTGCTGCTATTTCATATACACATGTTTTGGTCAATCTATTTTATTGAATCCACTCACTTTGCTTTCGTGAGTTCTACCCACATACTCACATTTAGAGCATCACCCAAGTAGTACGCTGACCCCTATCACCGCCGTACGCTTTTTAGGGGTTATGCTTCAGCCAAACTCTAAGCGTATCTCCTAGCCACTGACACAATGTGTTCTTGTAAAACACAATGTTATGCTCTTATGGAGAAAAATCCGAATTATTTCCTGTTAAAAATAAAATTGTGATTCTGCACATCACTAAGATAAGAACTACACGACACAACTATTATTAAATAATTGTATATAAATAAA
>NNCF01126065.1:438006-464598 GCA_002313205.1 Laupala kohalensis
AAAATTTACTACAAATCAAATTAAACTTCCATTACTTTCGTGTTTTATAAGACGGCGTTCAAATAAATTTCTCCATAACACGCAATGAATTACACCATCAATTATAATTGCAATTATTCCATTTAAATGGCCGCTGAGGCATATTTTCAAGTTGAAATTACAACAAGTACATGTTACCCTGTCTATTTATGCCCATTTAAGATATTTTAGTGATTTAATTCTACCTACGCCTTGAGTACCACCTTATGACGTATTGAATATCCAGTACTTTAACACTTTGTAATACGAGTTAAAATGTTCTGACTAATTTACATTCTATTTCTTCGTTTGATATTATGCTGCCTTCACAAACTGACTGAGGCGATCTGAGATATTGTGCGGATAGAATCATTGAAAGAACAGACCTTGTCCAAGCAAGAGGTATTGTACACTCACAAACTGACATTTGAATACAAACAAGGTTGCAAATTGAGTCCAAATGTCAAAAGCTTACAATGCTATGTCGACAGAGCCCCATGTCCTGAAATGCTGTTCAGGATTATGTACGTTCGTTGAAGTACATAACCTCAATGTCACATGCGTGGACTAGTGAGAGTGAATTTATCATACGTTGTTTTCCACGATGGTAGCTCTCGCGAGAAGCTACGCGTGACCTCGTTGGACCTTGGTATTGTTTTGTATTGTATTGTATAGGTTCAGTCTATTCGCGGTCAACTCTACCTGGTTCAATTATATTAAATATTTTTGAACGTGTATTACAGAAATTTCGTCGACTGTCGTTTTATTTTATTACCCAAATAGCATATTATCCCGCGTGAATTTTGAGCAAAGATTCTTTCTTACGTTGCCACTGATATCTTGTAATAATGTCATTCATTAATTTCGGTGGTTTTACAAATAATATTTATCAGTCCCCATCTCTTCACTGATGGGGACAGCACGAAAAAAATCGTAAGCGATGTATCGTACGTAAGCGATGTATCGTACGTAAGCGATGTATCGTACGTAAGCGATGTATCGTACGTAAGCGATGTATCGTACGTAAGCGATGTATCGTACGTAAGCGATGTATCGTACGTAAGCGATGTATCGTACGTAAGCGATGTATCGTACGTAAGCGATGTATCGTACGTAAGCGATGTATCGTACGTAAGCGATGTATCGTACGTAAGCGATGTATCGTGACGATGTATTGCTAGGAAGGTTCATGACAGCGGGCCATAAATCGGCGGGACCTGAGTGATGAAAATGTGGTGGAAACACAAATAAAAACACTTAAAATATAACTGTAGGGTGTTCATCATTATAGAGCACATTTGTTAACTTGAAATAATGTTAACTTCTTAATTTCATCACATTATGAGTTAATAATAAAACAATTTGATTACTTACTTGTCTTTACGTAATAAATAAACAACGCATTTACCTGATACAATTTCCCTCCATGCGGCACTCGTCACATCTGTCTTACTGTAAGCGGCAGTGGAACAGTTCCAGATGCACTGATGAGCTTTCACTAAATTAATGAAAGGTCTTGGTGTGAACGGCGCCTAACAGCTGTAGCTTATATGTTTTGCGCGCAACAGCTCAGCCCCGCTCAAAAATCCGACATAGCTACAAGAACTGATGTTCGTAACTGGCAGCTAAATGACACTCGACTGCGCTGCCTTCGTTGACCCACGACTGAGGCGGAGTCAAATCAACCATGGTGTTCACAACAATGAATAGTTGTTTACTTGAACAAAATGATTCATTACGACGACTAAGGGACGCCATCCCGACGTTGCGTAGCACGAAATTTGAAGTCAGGACGACGAATATTTACAGTGTTTTCTTGACGTCGAGCAGCCGTACACTGACGATATTTTACATTTCTGAAGGTTAATGTTGGCAAATACCTAATTATTATTTTGAATAATGATATTTTCAAGTGTATTAATCTAATAAGAATAAATTTCAAGTATATTCAAAATAAAGAATCGTGTGGATGCATAAAAACTATTTTCTTGGTATTGAAATATATATTTTTCAAGATTTTAGAGAAGATTACTATTTTGCGTATTTACTATATGGTACCAATACTATGGTGCCAACTCTTACACAGCGTAACACAAGACAATAGAAAATTATACTGCAGTAGCTCTGTGGTAGCATTCGCGCCTTCATAGGGAAAGGACCGTGGATCGAATACTGGCGCTGTCGGATACTTGAAGACGGACGTCGGAAAAAAAGAACGTTTGCGGTTCGAAGTAAGACCATGGAGTTGTAAAAAACATGAATATCGTCGAGAAAGTCGAACAGAGAAGAAAGCATGCGGAACAGTCGACGACGACTCAATGCTCACTGGTTGTCAACATCCTGTATTATAGGTTCCCTTTTTCTTATCTTGTAGATTAGCTACTTAAGCTGTGTGAGTTAATGCTGTACGCTGTGATACAGAAGAAAGAAAATTCACGTCATAGCAGACGGATTAGCTGTGCGAGCTCATGTGTTGTCTGTCCGGCTGGCAGCCAATACATCAGCTACTCCAGCTCAGAAATGTTTTTCGTGAGCTGTCGACGCGTTTAAGTGAACGCGATATTAAGTTTCGTCGTCTCCAGTTACATTAGTCGCAAAATTTCCAGTCTTATTCCAGTACAAATGTGTTTAATCTGGTGTTTAAAATATTTAAAATATGTTGCTGTCGATTTAATTTATTTCATAATATTTCATAATTTCACATCTAAGGGGACTACAACATTGGACCTGAACTCTTAACAGATAAAAATGAGATTGATAAATGGTATACTTTGTAAACGTTTTACCTGATTCATAATATTTATTGTTATTAATAATATTATTGTTATTGCTATTAATAATAATAGATTAATAACATTAATAATACCGTTTTAATAAATTATTATTGTTATTAATAATACCAGATAATTTAAAGGTATTATTTATAAAATTTATGTTGTAAATCCAAAATTTTGAAACAAAAATGTTCCCCGGTTAGCGCCCCCCCTCCCCTTGATTACGGTCTAGATCCACCACTGCTTATAGGTTTAGCGAGTTCGTATTTATCTGTCCGGGTTCGTAAGTTTGTATGACGTATGATGTATGTTTCGCAGACTGTTCGCTGTGAAGCGCTGCGGTCGGTGTCGCGCCGGCATCTCCGCCTCGGAGTTGGTGATGCGCGCTCGTGACTTGGTGTATCATCTGCACTGCTTCACTTGCGCCTCTTGCGGAGCCGCCCTCGCCAAAGGGGATCTGTTCGGCGTCCGCGACGGACTCGTCTATTGCCGTCCTCACTTCGAACTGCTGCTCTTGCAACACGGGGGCCGGCGACACGAGGCGACGGCGGCGGTGAGCGGACCGCCCCCCTCGGCGGCGGGGATGGTATCTGGAGGCGACCCGGCACTGCCTCCGGCGGGGCAACCTCCACCGCCCCCCACCGCCACCGGACATAACGTAGCCCTCCCGCCGTCAGCCTTCTGCGGCGTCGACCTCGAAGCCGTCTTCAGGTGAGGATTTGCGAAAGTCTTGCTTTCACACGGATGAAGTTTCACATCCGCTCTTCTCAATATAACTAATATAGAAAAACGACCTAAGTTTTTTGACAGTTTAATTTTGATTCGAAATAATAAAACCCCTCCGGGTTCTATTCCAGGCGGGGTCAGAAAAAAATTGTAGCTTTTCAATTTAATGTCCCAGTTCTTATAGCTGTGACGACTGAAAAGCAAACCTTCCTTCCTCCATCCACCTCCTGCTGGTATCAATAACTCTAACTATTACTAACCACTCCTACTAACCCCTCCACGTGGGCCAAGTTGTTGGTGAACCCAGCAAAGCGGTCCACTTATTAATAATAGCCCAACTCCTATCTCCTGTCGCCCCGTGTAGATAAACTTCAATGGCACGCTACATTTCCCATCTACAAATACGATTAATAAAATAAAATACATAGGTTACAATTTTGTAAAAACAATTTGAATTCTGAACACACAAAAAGAACAATACGTTTCATCTCGAATGTTAGCTGCGCTAGTTCATCGCTGGCGCGTGTAGCCAAGACCTGATGCAGTCTCTCGTCTATCTTCTTCAAAGTCATTTATCTGTTCTCTACACGAATTGTTTAATAGAAGTTATTTGCAAAAGTATACAAATGCGAGATGGTCACCAAAAAAGAAAATACTTTATTATACCTGAGTATAAACTAGAGAAAATGTCATGGTAACAATACTTAGGAATAGTGTTAATATAGATAATTCGGTGATAAGGTTTCTAGATCCAAAAATCAATCATTATTTCACGTAAACTCGTTACATAATTCAGGGGAATTTGACACAAATATTTTGTGAATGCGCGTCTCTCCACCGTGAAAAAGTCATAATGTACAAAGGAAACCATTATAACTATTCTGCATTCTGTGAGCACACGAGGGAAACTAATTTTTTTTTTGTACAACAAATCACGACATGTTCTCAATCCTCAACGTCCCTTAGCTCCCGTATTTTTACTCCGATTAGTACCGTGACAATAGCTGAGCCTTCGGAAATAACCCCATTAAGAATGTACCAGTTTGCTAATCAATAAATTCGCCTTAATATCTCTCTTTATTGTGCATTGTTGTGACGTGCTTTGAAATGGTAGCAGCGCCGACTGCCTTTCTCCTTCGTGCAACAAGCACTTAAGTGACCCGAAACCTTTTGAGAAAAGCGAAGGCTTATAGTACTAATACTGCTGCAGCCATTCATTCAAATTCTTTGTTGTTGTTGTTGCTGATGCCGGTGCCGTTCCTATTGCAGAATGATGTCGCCATTGTATGTGCGGTCACGTATCGTGCAGGAGATAATAACGATCACGTGGGACAATGTCTGAGAGTCAGGTTGAAACGCGGGATTTGTTCCGTTTCCAAGTAGGAGAATTGTAACTGACTATTAATGTCTCTGACTCCTCAAGAGATGGACATATCATACGTTCGTAAAATCACGGAAGAGAGGATTGCGCAACGTTCTGTGCTTCTTCGGTTCCAGAAGATCATTTCGGAACGGGCAATGGCGGCGAGTGCTGGTAGTTCAAAATTACTCCACTCATGGCGCTGCGATCGGTTTCAGCGACGTCATCAGAGTTATTTGAAATTGTTTAAGAATGATAAGTCACGAATTGGTAGAGCATGTTGGAATATAAAATGGAGTAAAATAAAGGAGGAAGGGAGAGGTACATACGCATTCATAAAGAACCTGAATTACAGCTATAAGGACAGAAAGTGGTTCAACCCGTCAAGACAACTATTAGCAATCATTACTGGGCATGGTGACTTTAATGATTATTGGAAGACGAAAAATATGAGGAAAACGGCGACATGTGAATGCACACAAAATGACGAAAATGTTACACTCATACTTTTGAATGTATTCTCACATGATAAGAACGAGGAACATGGCTGAATTAACTCAAGCGACATGGAGTACGGGGAATAGATGACATGACATAATTCATTAATACAACAGAACTATACACTGATTTCGAGTAATACATAACATTAATCTTAACACTACGGAAAACAATAAAGGATAGTGCTGGTGGCAAAGACGGAACAGCTTTTTGCTGGGTGAAGGACAGATACGTTAAAAGAGAAAAATAAAATAAAAGACTGAAGATAAAAGATATAGATAGCAAAGAAGAATGCAAAATAACAAATGAACAAAAGAAGTAATTTAAGAATTGAAGAATGAGATAGAACAATAGAGGAGTAAAACCCGAGAAGTGGCCAGATGGCTGAAAAAACTGGGTAAAATAAAAGTAAATGAAAAAAAAAGAATAAAAAAATAGACTTTACCAAATCCACCAGATCCCACGCAGATAGACGTTAAGAAGGGATTTTTAATGCTCACACTCCCCAAGTTTTAGGAAAGACTACCTGGGGCACTTCGGTGATGGGGTCCTCCCATAGACAAGGTGAAAACCCCATACGTAACAAATCAGCTAGGGAGTTTTTCCTCTTTGAACTACAGTCTTTTTCAAACAACATAAAATGTTAGATATATAAAGTTATAATTAAAAAAAAACAAAAAAACATTCGAATATTTTTAGAACCAACCTACCTGGCCCAAAATAAATGGCCAGAAACTATAAATGAGACTTTTTTCCCCTCAATATTTAAATTTACATATCCAAAACAACATTTTTCACATTATAAATTGATATGAACGTCTGGTACATGGGAGAAAAGAGCAGGTAGAGTCTTAATGCATTATGATAACGAAGTTGATTTCTTGAAATGAATGAAAATAAATTTATCTCTTTTGAGGGAAGAAAGGACCAATTTGCTCGAGGGTTTCAGACACACAATAGAGAGAAACATTGTACAATAATAACACAAGTTTAAGGAATATAGAGAGAAGGAATATAATTGATATTACTTATTATATTATATAGCATGTCATGTTAGCTGACACACAACAACAAAAAACGGTCAGAGAACTTAGAAACGAACTCTATCATTTGAAGGATAGAATTTGCAAATTTGTGTTTCCATTTTATAAATGATTTTTATCGGTTTCATTTATATGTTTCCATTTCATAAATGTTCTTTATTTTAAATCCATCACACCTTATAAGGAATGTGAACGATAAGGTTCACATTCCTTATAAGGTGTGATGGATTTAAAATAAATAAGATATTTAATTACGTAATAATAAGTGTTGAAAATGTTCGTAGATCTCTCATTCATCTTTTTCTTGTGGCTTAAACATCAAATATATTTATAACATGTTTTACAAAGTACAATTCTTGTGTAACGTCAAAATCGTACATTTCTTTCAACATCTTAGCTGTTCATAAGATGGCGTTCGGATCAAGATGGAACGAATACGAACTTTTCTATTACCATGAAAAACTTAAGACATACTGTTCAAGAGGAAACGTATTTAGTAATATAAACATAAATTAGAAACAAAATATTCTTAACTATATAAATAAGGCAGCAGAGACGAGTTTTTTCACAAAGTACTGCTCAAATATAGCGGACGGAACTGCAAGATTTTTGGGATTTCTGCACGTGGGATCATGGTTGGGTTGATGAATAAAGTATATTCCATACACATTTGCACAATGTAATGTAGTACTTTTAGAAGTAGGTAGAATGAAGTCACTAAAAAGTCTTAAATCAGCATAAAGAAAGAGAGTTACATGTTCTCATTGTGATTTTAACTTGAAAATCATACCTTACCGGTCATTTAAATGAAATTGAAAATATAATTGATGGTGTAATACATTGATTCTTATGGAGAGCAAACGTTTTGTTTTCAAGAAAAGACGAGCTGATGAAAGTTTACTTTGATTTGTGGTAAATTTTCAGTAGTATTTTCTCATGACTTTTGTCTCTAAGTCACCGGACATTACAACACGATATTTCATTTCTTTCCTTTGAGGTGAGATGAGGCATAAATCACGAATCCCTTGCGCTCGGCCGCCATGTTGTTACACGCTCTTGTGAATGCTCGAGTTCCTCAATAATGTTGTACTATAGTACCAACTGATAGAAATTAAATCATGTTTTTTCTTCATTATACAGTGAAGTCCCTTTAACTCGAAACCCCTTAACTTGAAATCCTCTCTAAGACGAAGAAATGAACCATTCCCTTCCGTTGAAGTACAAAAATCCGTACAACTCGAATTATTTAGACGCTATAACTCGAACTGAATATGATTTCCCTTGTGATGTACTATCCATACACGTCACGCTGTTCATCTCGAACTACAAATCTAGCGAACTCTATATCTCGAAAAAGCAATATGGAAACTTTGGGGCCTCTGTAAATCGAAATTCTTTTCGCAAGACTCTTTAACCCCGAGCAATACCTTCGTTGTCATCAATAACCAATTCCAAGAAATGATTTTCGTACTTTCATTAAACGATGTAGTGATATCGAAGACAATATATTTAGTGCCTTGTTTGCAATCGAAAATACAATTGAATCGCATATTGTGTTAATTCCTTGACTCGAAAGAAAATTATAGATTTGTTTTAACACATGTATATTTTCAAGTTGTTCCTTTACCATAAAATAATCTTCATACATGTAATTATGTATAATACAAATGTAGTAAAATAAATCTGTATGAGTCGAATTGGATAATATAAAAAACTAGTTATCTCGAAGACTTCCGTAACTCGAAAACTCGTTAACTCGAAACTTATAACCTTTCCCTTGAATATCGAGTTAAAGAGGTTCCATTGTAATTCATAATATGATGTGTTATAATATAATTGGAATAAAAATGAAGAGAAAAAAATGTAGTTCTCGGTGACGTGAGTAACGAGGAGCGCTAGACCCACGTCACGCGTCACGCGTCACGCGTCACCATTTCAAGAATTTCGAGCTGCATCTACACTCGATATTTAAAAAAAATTCAGTATTTTTACGTATTTAATCATTACATTTCTTTTTGGTGCGTGGTTGACGAAATGAAGGAGAAACGCGAAAGACGTGAACGATGTACATTGAGAGAGCGAGAGCAAAGAAGAGCAGCAGTTGACCTAACCATCGATCCAAGACTTCTTCTTCTCCGTCCCTCTCTTTCACTTCTCCTCCAAAGCGATGGTTTGTCTCTTACGCAGCCGTCCCTTCTAAGGGTGACGTGCGCCCTAACAAGATCCCCTCCACCACATCACTAACCCTCGACTTGGAGGCGAATGTAAAGCTCCTATGAGATATGTCGTCCTCCATTATTACACAAATAAATTTACTGTCAAAAACAGTTAGAAACAATGTATGAGCACGCTGAGGACAATAAACTGATTTACTCTCAGGGGGCCATCCCTTCAATTCCCATCAAGGGTCCTAAGTTAGAGGCGGACACTCTATTCTTCTAAAGAAAGATGGGAATATAGCGAAGTCAAATAAATAACTGAATTTCTTTATTTTCGTGAATCGACTAACACAAACTTTCCAGAATGAAAGTCACAGGTATACTACTAGGTTGGCAATGACTGGTTTTACCTAAGCGGTAAAGAAACTTTGTGTATCCGAGACGAGAAAGTGACGTCATATCGAGACGACGTGCTGAAGGTGTCGCACTTTCGTTATTCGCTATTTCGATAACGTTCCGTTATCCTGCGCACGCGCTTGATCACGCGCTGGTTCATGGTGATGTGAAACGACACAGCAGAGTTGTACGAAACGCTCATTCTGTATGTCTGCCAGTTTTTTTGTCTTTTTGTTTGTTTGTGGGGCTTTACGGCTCATGTCGACATCGAAGTTCATTGGAGCCCGAAAAACTTACACATAAAAACAAAATCTTATTTTCGTATAATAGTTAGATGATATGAGTTTCTGATATTGTTCACTCAGCAGTATTTTTATTTTAGTAGTACGGAAAATTTACTACGAATCAAAGTAAACTCCCATCACTTTTGCGATTTAAAAGTTGGTCTTATTTTGTAAATACATGTATTCTCCATATGACACAATGTATTACATAATCAATCATAATTGCAATTTTTAATTTAAATGGCTGGTGAGGTATGTTTTCCAAGTTGAAATCACGATAAGAACATGTTACTCTGTTTGTTTATGCTCATATAAGATATTTCATTCTTCCTACGCCTTGACTACTACCTGAACCCAATCTCATTTGTCGTAGTCCTATGCAATGATGACATGCTGTGTCTGTGCAGGGCAGGTGATGGATCTCCAGCGGCCTTCTTCGGCGCCGGCGGCGGTCCGGGGGCTGGTGGAGGCGGCGGTGGGGGCGGAGGCGCGTGTGGAGCGGGGTTGGGAGTGCAGAAGGGCCGCCCCCGGAAGCGGAAACTCACTCACGGCAACACGGACGCGGACCTTCCAGTCGCCATGCGAATCCCTGCGGCGGCACTCGGTGAGTCAGCTTTAAAAATCTTCTTTTTTCGCATGGATTCTTATGGGGGATAAGAAAACTATTGATGGAAAGTAATGGCGGAGTGTGTAACTACGCTGTATCTACTCGTCAGGGATGTACTGCGTCTTGTATCTGAGATATACTGCTCCAAAGTCAGGGCAGCTAATACACCGAATAAATGAAGGACAGGAAATAATAACATTAATAATGCTTGTCAGAAATGTAATAAAGGAAGAGAATAGTAGACAGATAGCTGATAAAACATGTTACGTCGAATGAAAATGGGAGACGGGACCGGGATTCGAACCCGGGACCTTGAGCTCTACGCGCTCATGCTCTTACCGACTGCGCCATCCCGTTCGCCTCTCGGGCCCGTCTACCATTCTCATTCAACTTGTGAAACCCAAAGACCTCTGAGGTGGTCTCGTAGAGTCTAAACTCCTCATCTGAGGCGACTCCCTTAGGAAGTACTTTATTTGGGTAGTATTTTCCCTTAGGAAGTACTTTATTTGGGTAGTATTTTCCCTTAGGAAGTACTTTATTTTCCATATGGAAAAGTACTACCGCGCAGTCGGTAAGCGCATGAGCGCGCAAAGCTCAAGGTCCCGGGTTCGATCCCCGGTCCCGTCTCCCATTTTCATTCGACGTAACATGTTTAATCTGTTACCTGGCGGTGTGGTTCACCGCAGTCTAAGAGATTTCTATGTTTGTGAGATAGCTGATAGTAGACAGGACCCGCCTCCACGCGGCAGGGACAGTACTTGCTGATGCAAGCAAAGCTGCACAAAGAAGACAGAGAAACAGTAAAGAGGAAAAGAGGGAGTATTGGAACCCGGGTGTCGTCCAAGTGATACGGAACCGGGATATGATAATAAAGAAATGAAAATAAATAAATAAATCCACTGTGACACGCACTATGCTCATCACTGTTTGCTCATTTCCACGAGCGTCCTGTTATCCCACAGGGCTGGAACACATCGTTAGATACGAGTTTTATTGTGCTTTCAAGATACTTCGGCCTCTGATAGATCAGGACTAGCATGCTTGCTTGCCATTGAGTCATCCCAGGCGGGGCTAGAAAAAAGAACTAGCTTTTCACTTGAATGTCACAGTTCATATAAAGCTGTGACCACTGAAAAGAGAACCCTCATTTTTCTATCCACCTACTACTACTATCACTAACTCTTACTATCACTAACTACTTCTACTAACCACTCCACGTGGTCCAAGTTGTTGGTAAACCCAGTTAAATGGCTCACATACTAACAATAACCTACCAATCAACTCCTACTTCCTAACCCTCCATGTAGATAAGCTTCAATAACACTAAGCTTCATTTCCCATTTACTATTTACTACAATGAAATCCTTACTGACCGTACGTCTTCGCGTTTTGATGCCTTTTGATCGTGCATCAATAGACTGGAAGTATCTACCAAGACTCCTACACGACGGCTTAGTATCATGAAAAATGCCGAATAAGATGACGTTGACGAACTTTCTATCTACAGCATTTTATTCACAATGAAATATCACCCAACCATTCGTTATTTCATTTCAATGCAAAACTCTTGAGAGATTCCAAATTCTGTGAAATGTTCAGATCACTCTATATGTTCATTATTCACTCAATATTCAGTGCTGGGGAGTCTTTTCATTATGCGTATCGTACTTCCTTAGGGATAAACGTAGTTGCTTAGAATCGGAATTCGGCTACGTCACCACCAGGATAGAATTACGGTTAGATATTGATGAAGATACATTTCTCTTGGGAAAATCGTGTTAAGAATTTTTTGAAAATTAACCTGTGACCTAAATAATATGAAAAAATATTATAGTTTTTTCGAGAGTCAAAATTTATCACCTTGATAAAAATCATCATGTAGTCGGAGTACATGTTTCCGTTGATATTATAAATTAAGTTTAACGAGCTCAAGTAAAAGATACTTCCAGAGAGAAGAAATCACTATAATGTTGTGACTCGTCCTTAAATCGTCTCGGTTTCCTCCGCCGCGTGGTCGCACGCAAATATTTTTCCTCGGCGAGTCGAGAGATCCGAGGGCGATTAGGCGATTAGTAAACGGCGCGAAAAAAACGCTGCCACCACTCGCACTCGAGAGGGGGTGAGAAGGAAGAGGAGGAGGGGAAAGGGGAAGAAAGAGAAAAAGAAGAAACACAAAATACATGAGGTACAAACGCCCTCTCAGAGAATAGTGGAAGAAGAGATGGGGGAATCACGTGAGGAGGAGTTTAACTCAGAAGCCGCAAGGGGCGCTGCATGCAAACAGATCAGGAGGTTGTTTGCAGAGGTTAGGGAGGCCTCTCGCCGCAAGCTCAAACGTGGTTCCTGTGTTGACTGTACGGCGGCGGCGGTGGCTCAGAGGCATTTAGAGAGTGGTAGGAGGAAATGTGGTTAGGATGTGAGTGGGTGCGCAAAGATGTGTGGACCTGGCATTAGTGAATCACGGCGTTCTGTGAGGTGTGAACGATTCACAAACATACAAAGCTCGAATCCCGAGGCGTTTATTCGTCTTCAGCTTCGTTAAACGGATTTGGAGGAAAGGAATAAATTGACAAGTGAGCTCAAAAGACAAACATGCAGGGTGAAATCTACTACAATTAACGTCCATTATAGAATCTAATTAAATAAATATGAAAGACTAACGACGTTTTATGTACCAACAGTATATATTTTGTGATAAAAACGTTTCGTCTTCGTTGTAAGTCCTCGTCATCATGTGCTTCATATAATAACAAATATAATCATAACAACAGAACATGGTTTTAAACAAACACAAAATATGGTTAACAGCTTGTTCAATTGTTCTGTGATGTTTCTTGTAAAAATTTGTTATTATTTGAATCACCTGACGACGACTTAAAACGAAGTCGAAACGTTGTGAGCTCTCTTCACATAAAAGGTTGTTGGGGTAAATATTTTAATAGGTGATTTATTATAATACTTTGTTCGTTTCTAAGAATGTGGATGAGTTTCACAGCTTTTAAATAGAACGATCACAATATCACAAAATCGATGTACGTATGTAGATGTTCCACTACAAATTCAGATGCAACTCAATTACATGTTTACTTAAAAAATTAAGTTCCTATTCTTAAACGTGATGGTAGACATGTAATACAGATGTACTCTAAAACTACTAAAAGTTTTTCGTGACATTACACGAGGAGAGAGACAGACAATATACGAAAATACAGAATAAGCGATTCTAAGTTCCATAGAAAAATAAACCACTGTTACATCCTAAATTTACAGTAGTATAGATTCGTATGCAGATACAATTTTTAATATTTAAATAACAATTTTAGGAAATTAAATGACTTGGTAAGGAATTACTTGGGATTCGAATTTGGAATTGATACGAAATATTTGGGAGCAAACTGATCGAAACTTGCCGCAACATGTCTCTGCAATGTCTTCAGGATTCTTGACCACATTTGTGTCTGATAATAATGAGATCTCAGTCATAAACTAAAAGATGTATTAAGTGTACCAACGTTTCGGTTACTTTATTTAACCATCGTCAGTGTTATAAAAGACATAACAGTATCTATTATCGTCTCTAACCCGAATAATGAGAAAAATTTCCACAAGCAACAATTTTTGTAACCACACAAACAATGTACACAATAAACAATTTGTGTACATTTTTAGACATGCTATTTCATAATTCATTCGAAGGAATTCCTTCTTCAATATACGAGAAGTTTACTCAACATTTAAGTGTTTCAAGAACTCAAGTAGAAAACGAAGCAAGAAGGAATTAAGCGAATGATTTCAGAAAAAACTAATGGTGCAAAACCATTTCACATACGTTTTTCCATCTGCAGAATAGAGTGACAATAATATCGTAAAACTGTTACGTGAATGTAATTTCGTTGTAGACAGTAATTTATGAACGGGTCTGCAGTGCTTTTGCTGACCTCCTGTGTATTTTATCATTATCATTATCATATCTTTCATTTCAGTTTAAGAAAAGTGTATTCTACGTCTGCTCGGTTCATTTACACAGTTAAATATTATTCACGCTTGTTGAAACAGTAAACTAATGTGCAAGTGTAGCAGACAGAAATTATTTTACTGCGTCTATACCAAACTTTCAAGCGAAATACCGCTAATGTGGTGTAATGGGTACTAATTGTACTTTACATACAGGCAATGTAAGCAAAATCGTTGGAGTTGTTTTTGAAAAATATTAGAAAGAAAAGTCAGAGCAGTGCATCGACTGCAAATAAATTCTACCGTAAATAAATTTATTGTCAAACAAAACAGTACAAACTGCAATGTATGACCACGTGGAGGACAGTAAACTAATTTACTCTCCGGAAGCAAGCAAGGGACCATCCCATCAATTCCGATCAAGGGCCCTAAGGCAGAGGCGGATTCAAAAAAAATCAGGAAAAGTTCCTAGATGAGATAAAAAGTTAAGTGCGAGTTATAATACTAATAGAATGTCAATATGTTTGTAATTTAACGCAAACAATTTATATGTACAAATTATTATCGAACTATAGATTATTCAGAGTGTTTAAAAATCATAAGAATTGAAATAACACTAAATTCACGATTTATTATTACAATAAAGATGCCCCTAGACAAAGCCTAGAGAATCTGTATAAGAAATTGAATTAAACTGGTTCATCCGTTTACTCAGAATCGCTGCGCACAGACGAACAGACGGACAGATGTTATGCCGAAAACCATTTTTTTCTGAATTAGGGTTAGCCATAATGGATATTTCCGTCGAAACCTCGCTTTCGGATTTTTTCACGATTACAAAACTTTCTACGTATGAACAACGATATGAGAAAGTAAAATATACATTACCTTCTCAAAGCAACAATATTAAGACACAATCTCACCTCCCCTTTCGTGAGTGAAGTCCATGTGATTAGACACACGAGTAGGTCTGATAACCTAAACAAAGCGCACAGCCACGCGCCGTAACTAGGTCACGAAAGAAGCGATGTTCTGAAATGAGCTCGAATCCTCGTGTTGTGCAACATAATATGAGAAAAATGCAACGGTGGAATTCGATCCTGCGTGTGTGTGAAGGGCGCTAGAGATTACGAATATGCGGACGGGAGCTTCCCCAACATTCCACATCTCTTCAATACGATTGTGGGGCGACCTGAGTTTGGAGGGAGAATAAAACCGAGTATAAATACGAATCTTCCATATACCATATCCATTTCCACATTCTTTAATCAAATGCCCATAAACCTACATGGGACATTTTATGGAATAACAGAGGAAGTGGAGATGCGTTTTGGATTATTAATAAATGTAAAAAAAAATCGAATTGATAGTTAACCTCAATAATGATTTATCTTCCATTCATATCATATCAGGTCTCAAATGTTTTCCAAATAATATATTCATCCATAGAGGTTAATATTCTTTGATTTTGAATGATCCATTGAACATACTTCAAATTCAAGTCGATGCTATCGTCAATAAACACCTGCGCAGGAATTATTTTGTAGACCCCGCTGAGCGGGAGAGCGTGGGTTCAAACCCTGCTCGGACGAACTAGATGAGGGTTTTAGCTGGGGTTTCCCCTCACCTACTACAGACAAATGTCGGTTCGGTACCAAGTACCCCGGCAACCCAACATCTCTCCTTCCCAATTTCCATTCCCTAGTCCAACGGTAATGTGGAAGAGCCTCAGTGCCCCATAAGAGTCAAAAGACATTAAATACATAAAATAAACAAATCTTAGGGTATATATCTTTTTTTAAAGATTTGTTAAAAATATTATCATATACAATATTATCATATTGTCAAAAATGCAGTTGCAAACATATGTACGACCACGTGGGGGTAATAAAATAAGTTACTCTCCGGAAACAAGCAAGGGACCATCCCATCAATTAAGGGCCCATGGGCAGTGGCAGATTTAATATTTACAAAAGAAATTATTTAATAAGTACGTTTTATTGTCCATAGATTATTCAAAATAAATTGTAGATATTAGTGCAGTAAAAATTCGGGATTAATAAAATATTAGTTAATATTAATTAACATTAGTTTATTGTCCTCCACGTGGTCATACGCAGTTTGTAACTGATTTTTTGACAGTAAAGTTTATTATTATTTAATGACATTACCGCCCAAGGAAAATCCGCCTCTACCCGGAGCAAAACCGGAGTAAAACCGGGGCCAGAAAGTGGCTACAGAGATAATGTACACAACCGTGCCAAGGTCGCGTATACGTGTGAAATTGAAAGCGACGGTGCTAGTTAAGAATTCACGTAAAATATATTTCATCCAAAACCACTCGTTCCGACATCATTGTCATGAAAAACTTCGCTTTACGGAAGGAAAACCCATCTAATAGAAAGAAAGTGAACTCAAATGAACGATAGGACCCGCGGTGGCGTTTCGTGTTTCTGCGAAGGACGCTCGGAAGCCCCAAAGCATATTGATTCAGTGGCTGCTGCGCTTTACGCAGTGAATCGAACCCGATTATGGTTCACTCACCCTCAAAGGTCGAAGGTTCTTCCTCTCCCTTCACCACACTCGCCCTTCACTACCTGCGCTCGATCCCTTCCCAAAGGACCCGCTCCTTGGATTCGCTTTACGCGTGAGAGATTCGTGCACATACGCTTTGCGCCCGTCACGTGATTCTTCAAACAACTGACGGTGCCGTTTCTTTTGAGGTTAGGTTAGAAGGCGACGACATAATGTATTGCTTCCCAAAACGATAACAGGGAGAATAAGAAATTAAAGTACATTAAGTGAAATTTCTTTGTTTAATTTGTCAGTAATTCTTACATTTTTTCCTCGCTTTATTAATAGTAGTGATGTTACATTCCTGTTTAAATTGAGAGTTTTCTTATGATTTAGAAAAAGTATCCATTTCGACTTTTCGTGGTGGATGATAGTTGAAGAAATTTTCTAGAACAATGGTTCTACACATTCTAATATATATGTGTGTGTGTGTTTTTGTATGTATGTATTTTGTGTGTGTATGTGTGTCCTCCGTCAACCGAACGCTGTGAGGGTTCTAGTTCATTAAATTTTTTTTGTGAATCGTGGTGACGGAAACTTATAGTAACATTACAACTTCTAATGTATTGGTATTTAAATTTAAAAAGCAGTTAACAAAAATTAAAATAATTTAAAATAGCTAAGACCCAAAAGGCAGTTTAAAATTGTGTGCCACTACGTGGAGGGCGATACACTAATTTACTTTCCGAAAGCAAGCAAGGGATCATCTCATCAATTCCAATCAAACTGTCGTAAGGAAAACCGGAGAAAATCCCACTCCATAATGTGGTTACAGGGAACAATAAACACTCTGTCATGTCAAGGTTACAACAAAAACTAACTGTAATGAATAATAAAGAATATAATTAGTGCATCGAAGTTTTTTGTGTTTTAATCCTTAAAAAAAGATTACGAATAACACTTATTACAGAAATTACCAAAACATGGTACACGACATTGCTCTTGAATGGTCGCTGTTTTATTGCGTATATGATCTCTCTTCGGTGAATTCATATTTCTATTTTACTCTGAATTGACCGTTTTATACCGTAACAGTATCTTTTAAAAATATTTCTCCGATTATAAGTTACACTTTTAGACGTAAAATGGAAGAATACACCTAAGTTTGTTTGCTGCTGTTTTTCGTAAACGTTATGAAATCATAAATATCATAAACAAATGACTACAATCATCCAGGCGTTACACTATTTCGTAAAATGTGAATTTCGTGCACGGGATTATAAAACTAATTACGAAAATTCACCGGAATGTGGTGTGACAACGTTATCATTTTAATTTCACGAGTGGTGTTACATTGGAGGTACGCAGTGTACTCCATCTACTATTATTCCGATGATAATAAACATTTTATATGAATAATTAATCGCAAAAAGTAGTCAAACTACGAGGAGGCCGAACTCATTAACTCGATCAAAGCACCAGAGAAAAAAAAACTTGGGTTCTACATTCTAATACGCGTGCATTACCTCGTCAACATCGTACGTACTATATTATTTTCTAGTCCACAATAATTAAAGTTAATGACACGATATTAAAATTTATGTANTTAAAGTTAATGACACGATATTAAAAATTATGTAGGAATATGTATCACCAATAATAACCATAATAATCGGAGCAGGAACTGGATAACACAATCATACACCTACAGACGAGTTTTGAAGAAACTGGAATCCCGAATGCGAAGCGAAACATTGTGACGAGTGCATTAAAAAGCAAACAAGCGAACTAACAGGTGCCTCCCTGTCAGCCCCTGTTGGAGGGGATGAATGAGGTCAACACGAGAGTGGGGGATGTCGCGGCTCCAGTAGCGACTGTAACGCGATCTAATTACTGTCACAGCTGCGGATGATGACGGCAGAGGGGCCTAAACAATAGCGCTGCGCAGCGCGTAGCCCAGGGGCGCGACGCAGCCCGGCCTTCCTCTGTCACGGGGGACGGCGGGCGCGGGCATTGACAGGTCTCCGGTGGCGGCGGGCGGACAGCGCTCGCGCAACGGCGGGTTTACGCAGAATAGAACGAAACGTCGAAAGGATAGAGAAAATGTGGAGTTAATTAACACATGTCACGCACGCGGAGGGGAATAACCTCGCCCTGATGTTCCTTCCCAAACGCCAACACGTTTTCGCTCCTGGTATCGACTTTGTCCAACCTCTCGTAACTCGTTCGATATTCATATCTGCTCGGAAACTTCCGTAAAATTTGTTTTATAATATAAGAATACGTTTATTTCGTAGCGAAACGAATAACCTGTTCCTGCCGCATACACTACTATACTCATTTAGCAGTAGGCAGATTCGTAGATTTTGTATTTGTGACGTTTAAAATATTTTATCTGTATGAAATATTGTTCATTCACGTTTGTTAACTAATTAACAACTTAAAACACGAAAAGAACTTGAAACGTGTGCTGAAATTTTTGAATCCGTAGCCTCTGCCTTAGGGCCCTTGATCGGAATTGATGGGATGGTCCCTTGCTTACTTCCGGAGAGTAAATTAGTGTATTATCCTCCACGTTTGTAACAGCTTTAAAAAAAATAAATTTACTTATTCCTGAAGTACACAATTTGATCAAATTAAAATTCTACCGACAAAATTTTCAAATTAACATCAATTAATTTTAGCGACATTTCTGGACCTTCAACCCACCCACACATACACACACACAAATACGCTCCAAATCAAAGTTCGACGTAGGAAACGTACATCATCAATACTGAATAAGATTATTCAGAATGCAATGATGTATTGTTTGAAAAATTTTCACTTGAACGCGATGNAGAATGCAATGATGTATTGTTTGAAAAATTTTCACTTGAACGCGATGTTTTTACAGAATTTTAAACGATCAATAGCATTAATTGAACAGCGATACAGTAAAGAGAGAATAATTTCCATCAAAACGATGATCCTTTCGTTCAGTTTTCAGACATAAAGGGAGATTTCAGAAGTGGATAGAAATAACCATTTTCTTTTTTTGTATAGAAACAAAACTATGGGTCATTAGCTCGTCAAAAGGATGGAGTCTTTTATCACATCCACAAAAATTGCGTAACAACAACCGTAGCACAGAAATTATATTTTTCTTAAAATGAAAAGCTATTTGTAAACTCCTTTTTATTAGAATTTCTATGGAAGACTAAATAAACGTTGTTGGGTATAAAAATTGTATTGGGAAGCGACGGTCCAAACTAATGATCAAGAACAGAGAATATCCCAATGAAAATACGTTTTTTACTCCTCGTAATATCATTGAGGCGCGAGTGCAAATAACTGAAAAGCGAATGAGCCTCCTGCAAACCTCCTGCAAACACGGACTTGGCATACGAGACACGCGGAATAAAAAGGTTCAGGTGGGCAATGTTTGCCCTTTGTTTAACCGCCGTCAAAAGGCAGCAGGCGTGACCCGTGTGCGGAAGGGCTACACGCAAAGGGCTTCTGTGCACCAAACCCTTCTTGCACTGTTTCGTCCAAATCAACGATGGATGTAGCTTTTCAGAAAGAGAATCATTCAAGACCCAAAAGGGATAAAATATTGATTAACATTGATTTAAAAGAATCGCGTCGATCAATAGGATTCAGACCGTAATCAAGGGAGGAGATGAATTTTATAAATATTATTATAAACATTATTATAAATATTATTGTAAATATTGTTTTAAATATTATTATTAACATTATAGCAATTTTTTATTTCAATATAACACATTCATTCATCAAATAGACAATTAACAATTCATTAAATAGTGACCAAATTTATCGATTGTTTAAAATGGCAAATACATATTAAAAGATTCATTTTATCAATTTCAATATTATCTGTTGAAAGTTCAGGTCCATTGGGAGGGGGGGAGTATAGTCTCCTTAACCCCTCCTCATTACATCTGCCACGTTTGGATTTGTCATGATTTTTTGTTGATTTCAAGAAATAAATGACTCGGGTAAAGTCAATAAAACTGTAACTATCACAATTTCATCAAAAAGCATTGTATCCTTTGAAATTTGAAGTCTGATTGGATTTATAAAGAGGGAATCTTTCTTTAACATACGTTGAATTAAGTTTTAAAGAAACAAAAATTCTAAGATGTCGTTGTCAATAGCAACTCTATCATCCATGAATCATTCTTTTCTTTTCATATTTTCTTTCATTTTTTTTTGAAGGGGAACATTTCATAGATCAATATTTAAGATTTACGAAATAGATTTTGGAAAGGATGGGATAGTAACCCCTGGACCGTGGGTAAAATTTCCGAGATTCCTACGTAGCAAATGAAACAACTCGAAAAATGAACGACATTCTCGAGGAAGAAAGGAGGAGGGTGGATGTTTGAGTCGAAAAGAAGGACGAAGAAGAGAAGCGTGTTTGGTTGGTAAATAACAATGGTAGCGGAACACTTGAGATAAAATAGAATCGTGAGAAAACAAGAGATACGCGTTGGTAAATAGATGAATACATTTCATGTCGAGAAGCGCATTGCACAGGAGCAGACGGCAAGCGAGCGAGCGGGGTGGGGTAACTGCTGTTAAGGGCTCGGTGGGGTGTAGGGCGCAGGGCCAACGGAGCCGACGCGAGTGTTGTGGAGCGAAGAAGCCAGTATTTGCTTACGCACCAACCCTTGCGCTCAGTCGTTCGTCCGCTGTTTGGATGAGTAATGTTTGTTTCGCCCATTCAGCGCTGCAGTCGTGTTGTACACAGCGCGGGGTTTGTGTTTTATTTGCACCGCAGTTTCACCGGCTGGTCGGCGAGTGAGAACCACCGAAAAGGACGCCGGAAGCAAATCGAGATGAAAGCGTGTTGCACGAAATGAATCGCCTCATTTGATTGCATGACAAAAGGGTCTTCGCTCCTTATCGGCTTCAGAACACGAAAGGAACACGGCCGTTTCCAACTCAACTGACGTTTCAATAAAATATATTTCTTCCCTACTTCAAGCAGTACGAACGTAAGTGAAATTAAAACACTAAAATATCTTAAATATGCGTAAATAAACAGAGTAACATATACTAGTAGTGATTTCGACTTGAAAAACATTCCACATCGGCCATTTAAATGAAAGAATTGCAAATATAATTCAAAGTGTAATACTTATGGGAAAACACTTAAATAAGGAAAAGCCCCACTTTTAAATAACGAAAATTGATGGAAAATTACTTGGATTTGTAGTAAATTTTTCGTAGTATTTCTTACATCACTTTAAATATATACGTCACTGGACATTTGAGAAAATTATTTCACTTTTTCTGAGGTGAGATGCATTAACGAGGAAACTGTTGCGCTCGGTCGCCATGTTTGTAATTAATGCTCTTGTGCATTTCAAACGAGTCAAACGAATTCGTGAATATTGTTTGTACTATATTATTAACTGATTAAATCGGTTTTTGTTATTATTCATATTGTTGTGTTTTAAAATAATTAGAGAGATAATAAAGAAGACAAGAGGAATATGAACGTGGAAGGCGCTGGCCAACCCACCAACCACAAATTTTATATATTCGGTTTACATTTAAAAAAACCAGTAACTATAACAGTAACTCATCACGTATGAAGTATAGAAAATTGCGTATCATTCATTGCACTGTTTAAATTGAAACACTACATAGGAAAAATAATATTTAGTTTTACTACACGGAAAAAAATTAGTTAGATAGCTCAGCGTAAAGTTAGCTGTGATAGCTCACGCGTTGGTTGTGTAGCGGACAGACAGTACCATTAGCTGCCACAGCTTACGCTGTAGCTGCCCAAAAACAGTTTGGCAGACGGATATTAGCTGTGCGGGCTCATGTGTTGTCTGTCCGGATGGCAGCCAATACATCAGCTACCCCAGCTCAGGTATTTTTTTCAGTGTAGATGGCTGCATTTCTTCGATTCCTTTCGTTCAATAACTAATTTTATTGTCCGGAAAAACAGTGCAAATTTTGTACTGTTCTTTTCTATGTTACATTTCTGACACGTGTGATAGATTTATCTTAAATCGATTCTACTAGAAATTATTTGGGAATTAATATCAATCCGCCCAATCTACGGCTCCATCTAGAAGTGCCTGTACAACTTTGAAGATAGTTTTATTCAAATCATAGTCGTATGAGGTCTAACATTTATTAGACAAATTCATAGTTTATAATTTATTATTTCGTTTAAAAAAATACAGTCACCACGTTGCTCGTATTACCTTATCTGCATTGCTGTTATGTTTTTGAGTATTGTTGAGCACTGCAACATTAACAACTTCCTAAAGTTTGAGACAATTTTAGGTCTATCTTTAGGGTTCTGTGGTTATGAAGGGCAACCGTGTACGTAGGAAAAGTGAAGGGAGCTGATATTATGGTGGGTGTTGACCAAATATGTCAAACTGTTCATCAACGGGCTCTAGGGATGGACATAAAATTGATCGAAACATCGCGAGGTTTTTAGTGTTTCAGTTCTCACCAATACTGAAGAACATAGCAATATAGACAGGGTCTCATTACAGAACATTCAAAAGTTACAAAGACAATAGTTACAAATGATACTCTTCTTTACACGTATATTATTCACTCATGACACCAAACACACATACATAACGTTTATTACGTAAGCTTCAGACTTAACATAACTTTCATGAATGATGAACGATTCTCTTGATTTTTGAACTATTGTAAAGATTGAGAAAGGTTTTTAGCAGCTATAGGTCACGAAACTATTAAAAATGTCTCATAATTGTATGTTTTTTGAAGGTTTGTTTTTAATTTCTATGTGTGAATGTTTTAGCCGTGCAGATGGCCAAATAACGTTGGCAAGTTGTCGCATATTTTGACACTTTTTTATAGTTTCTTAACATAGAACATAATTATATTTTCCAATGGCGCGCTTAAGGAAAGTNTTTCTTAACATAGAACATAATTATATTTTCCAATGGCGCGCTTAAGGAAAGTGAAAACGTTGAATGATCGGAATGTTATTTGTCATTATGATGAAATGTAAAAATTATTCTTGCGTTTCGGCAGTATATATTTATTAAGTAGGTCGACGTTTCGGCAGTAAACTCAGGACTTAGTTGATCCTCCATCATCCAACTACTCCATCTCCATCCCTCACAAACTACCATTTTATCAACTCATCATCAACTAAAAAAAATATAAAATAAGCAAGAAAAGAAAAAAAATTAACTTCTACGGCTTGTCAATTGCATTTTTGGCGACAACCCACAGTGGTTAGTATAATTTTCTTACATTCATTTATAAGGGATGAATATATTTCGTTCTTTATTCAGTCGCTCGCCGTGTGTGCTGCGACTCGGGAGTGCCGCAATGGTCTGTTCGCGGCGCGGCCTCTCCCCCAGTCCGCCCTCTCGCAACCCTTGCACGTCGTTCTCAAGGGCTCCAGGCGAAGGGAAGGGAGTCTCCGTGGGAAGAGGCCAAGGGCTCCTTTGGAGTGCGTCACGAACGAGCGGGACACTTGTGCCCCACGTTCCCTCAACGCGTCTCCCAGCACGATTCCCTACTTGACTCCCGGATCGTTGCTATTGCTTGGGAAACACAACTACAGCACATATTCGGAAAATTAAAATCGAAACAACGAGGTATGGATGAAATTGAATGGGCTATAACTATTCAATCATCAAATATTCTAAAAACATCGGGTTCATTCCAGAAAAAATTGTAGCTTTTCACATGAATGTCCCAGTTCACATTGCTGAAACGCTTCAAAAGCAAAATCCTCCTCCTTCTATCCACCTCCTACTGCTCCTAGTATCATTTGACTCTTTCTATTACTTACTACTCCTACTAAGTTGTTGGTTAACCCAACTAAGCGACCCATCTACTAAAAAAAGCCACTACCACCCACCTCCTACCTCCTATCCCTCCATGTAGATAAGCTTCAATAGCACACTACATTTCCTATTTACAAATACTACAATGTGAGAAATAATCTAAAATGAAAGGACAAGTAAGAAAAAACAAAAAAACAAATTTTTTCTGACTTTAGGTGAGTTTTATGACGGAATTTTCCGAACCGACTTTTCTCTGGAAAATGAGGAAAAACCTAATGGAAAACTACAACCATTTCGACCAAGCGGGAATCGAACTCATGCTCTCCCTCTCGAATGCTCGTCATTGTGCGAAGGCTGTTCATCGCAATATCACAATTACTTTGGATAAAAACAGATCTCATTCCTAAATAATATTGTAATCTTCCGAATGATTCAAACCGTTTTTCTTGGAAGACTGAAGTCACCCGTGAAGTACGGTGACTAATGAGATATCACTGTCCTAATTTGGTGATTTCGAGTTTCACATTCCAAAACAACAGAAGGTCGCGTCANAGCAATACTTCAAGAAAGAAAAACCTTGTCTGGAATCATACAGAATTCAGTGTGTAGTACTTCTCATAGTGGCATCACTGTTTTGATCAGTAGAGGCGAAAAAGTGGGGCAAAAAATATTGACGATTTTCATTTACATGACATTATCTGCATATTTTGACTACGCACGATTTAAATAATGAAATAAATCAAAGGAAAGACAATTGATAATTACCACATATATAATTTTTTTATACAATTCTATGTTTTAGTCGGTTAAAATAAAATTTTTATTTTACCTTTAAGAAAGGGGAGACGGCTTTCCCCCCCCCCCGTACACACACTTTCACCCCCCTCCCCTAATCGCTGCCACTGGTTTCGATATGATTACGAATTCCTAGAGCACATCACCCATCAATCCAACAGTGATGCCGATACAACGCCAGAATACTCTTGGAACTAATTTATATCAAGAAGTAAACAAAATAAATTATAATAATTTTATTTAATTTTTTTCTCGAAGAATCTCAAANGATCTCATTCCTAAATAATATTGTAATCTTCCGAATGATTCAAACCGTTTTTCTTGGAAGACTGAAGTCACCCGTGAAGTACGGTGACTAATGAGATATCACTGTCCTAATTTGGTGATTTCGAGTTTCACATTCCAAAACAACAGAAGGTCGCGTCAGGAGTTTGGAGTTTCCTGAATTTGGATTCACGCGACGTTTCTTTGTTTGGAAGCCTTGACGTTCCTGGTAAATTTCTCGAACAGGTAGGATGCAGAATCCGTGACACATACAATACATGGAATGTTGTTGCAATTGGAGAAGTATTTTAAAACCGAAGTACCCTGAAAGAAAACAGAACAATCAGTTTTGCATGACGTTTTCAAGTCGTCTCATGGAGTAAACAAATTTACCACTCCAAAGGTTTAGAGCAAAGAACCCCAAACATATTTGTTTCGTCGACCACCTGTCATGGTTTTCGGTTTTGATTGGATCCCCTGCTTATCTAATATTGAATTTTTGCAAATTCATCTTCAAACGTGTTTTTGACAACTGATATAGTGCTACTCAATTCGAAAGATTTAAATTTCAAACTGTAGTGTTAAAAAAAACATACACACACGTTACTTATGATACATTTATTAATTGAATTCAAAGTAAAACCAACCAAATTAAAATTTAGTATCTATTACATAAAATAACCCAGTAAAAATATGCTTTTAGTGGGAGGGATGAACCTGATGCTTCAAAAACTAATTTTCAGTATTTGGCATTAATTTAGTTTAATGTTTAATATCAAATCTCCTACAGTTCAGTGATGTCCACTTTGTTTCTTTTCCATATTTTTGTTTGTTAAGAGATTGACAACCGCTCTGAAACCCCTTTCCACCGGATACGAAGATGAAAAAGGCTGTAAAAAACTTTCTCGCGATATTCCATAATACGGGATAAGTAACTGATATGACATACACATGACACTGTATGTGGGTTATTCCATTCCTGGAAAGTCAATTAAGGTCACGGCCTGTATAAATGAGATCCACTATCGTGCCCCCCACCCATTTACATCTCATGGAACCCCAATTTTGATTCTCGCTGACGTGGACCCCCCTGGCAGGTCGGGGTCGACTCCTCGGGGTCGATATACACCACTTTAAGTATCAGTAGTTTATAGAAAATTTTCTGAATTCTTTTGATCGGTACTATACAATCTCGTCAAATTTTCGGCAAAAATAAATTTTCCTGTCCGAAATTTCCAACATTCAGATTCAATAACGATGACGGTCATGTCATCGAAAGCACGTTACGAAACAAATACACTGGTTACCATGGCAAAACATGGAAATTTCGTTAATGTAACTAATTTTATGAAGGGTTTTCCAACTACACACACACACACACACATATAT
>NNCF01126065.1:468212-481047 GCA_002313205.1 Laupala kohalensis
TATTGTATACTTTCATATTATGTTTCTATTTTTATTATTGTCATTTTATGTACATTTATATTTTTCAGTGTATGTTACTGACGATGGCTGCTATGCAGCCGAAAAAGCTTTATACCAATAAAACAATGAGCAACATAGAAACGCCTTTCAATTTATCATGCTTTGATAATGTTGCTAAAGCTTCACAATTACCAAGTAGCAAAATAAATGTAAATTCGGGATTCTGTTGCAATTGCTTATGAAAATATTTTATAGAGGTAAAGATATACCACTCCACGCTTCAACGTAACTTCCTCTCACTGCTCATGTGTGGAGGACCGTGCAAACAAACACCAGTCGCAGTAGCTGAAGAGGAGAGGAGAGGAGAGGAGAGGAGAGGAGAGGAGTGGGGGTCGTCCATTCTTCGATGAATTAGACATGTCTTTTTGTCTACAGCAGCGTTTGCTACGTGCGAACTGGAGAAATGCTTCAAAACACTTCATCACATGGTTCTCCTCCCCTTCCGGGTAACATGTACATCGGATATTTCCCATTCAAATTAGAAAATGCCTGACAGGATACCCGGAGCTTCGGAAAGTTAATTCCAAATATATGATGTATGAATNTATTTTTTTTTTTGAATTTCTTTGAGAAATACGAGTTTTCTTATTTTTATTCGGAGAGAGAAATAAACAGTTAAAAATTTTGATCTCACGACTTTTTTTCTTTAGATATTGACTGACAGGAAAATCAAATATAATGAAAATTTATCAGAAAAAAAAAGAAATATAATGACATTTATTATATTTGATGGTTCATAAAAAAATAAAATGCGTTCCGTTCTTTCATTATGTTAGAGATATGTTTGTAACTGTTTAGGGTATCGAGTATAAATACAAAAAGCATTAAAAAAAATTAAATACGAACTCGATTTCAATTCCTTTTTATCATTATTTTTCAAAGAAGTTCCCTGTCAATCAAACCTTTCCACCATTTTACCAGGCAATTCACCTTTAGCGTCTTCACAATACTAAAATTTGAATTAAAAAACCCTGGAAGACCCACAACAAGGTTGTGAAAATGGTAGGATTCAACATGAAACCCCGGTGAATTTCGGATAGAAAAGGGGTTTTGCTATAATTGTAACGTGTTTTGCGTGTTTTCACGAAGTAATTTTTACATTTTAAAAATTATGCAACGAATTTCGGTGTTTTGATACAACATTTTTTACGGTCCAATGATATCAACTTAATGAGTACGTACACCAATTCATATTTGCGGCCATTACGGCGTGTCAGGACTTGGAGAGAAAAAATATTGTGTTCAAAATTGTGCGGTGCAAATTTACAACTTCCCTGTTCTATCGAAACATATATCTCTTCTTTTACGCGACAATAAAGCCAATAACAAGCAAAATCGAACGCATTATCTTTCACGAGACGAGAACAAATTTTTAACGGCGAGCGACTGCAGCGCTTTACAGCAAGAAGCGGCAGAATATGAAGCTCCGTCAACGAATTCACTGAATAACAAAGTACGCGACGCGATCGTCAATTGGTAGGCATACGCAGTTTCCTCTTTGAAATCGACTGTCACTTTTTACGGGACGCCGTCGCGACCGACGAGGCCGACGAACAACCCCCTCCGCCCTCCACTCCAACCCCCGCTCTACCCCCCTCAGTATCGCTGCCACCACCCGCAGCAGCTGAATGCGGTTGGTTGAAATCGTTGAAGCGAGATTTCACAGAGATTCACGCATTCATTTAATTAGTGTGTTCGGCGCATACATACGAATGAGGACACACGCGCAGTCACTCGCTCGAGCTAATATCGTATAAAATATGACGCGAGGCTTCAAACGCTACTCTTCTGTCAAAAGGAGAACGTCGATCGATTGGAAAAAGTCGACGACTGCGAAGCGCAATCGCAGATCGACTCTGTGCGCTTTCATTTGTTCACGGAAGATGATTACGGGGGGGGGGGGGTTATCGTGTAGAATTTTATGTTCGATGTGAACTTGTTTATCAATTACCAAAAATTCAAGGTCCGTTCAAATTCGTGGGTCTGTTGCGCGGGAGACCGGGGTTCGATTCCCCTGTCGGGGAGGATTTTTAGTCCCGGTGGCTAATGTGCTAGAGTTCTGGCTCACCACCAAGTCGTCCCGGATGCAATTCCGGGTGGGACCGAAAAAAAAATAGTAGCTTTTCACATTAATGTCCTAATTAATATGGCTGTGACTATTGAAAAGCGAACCTTCATTCTTCTATCCACGTCCTTCTGCTCCTAGTAATAACTCTTAACTATTACTTACTACTCCTACTAACACCACCTCATGGGCCAAGTTGTTGGTTAACCCAGCTACTAACAATAGCCCCTACCACCCAACTCCTACCTCCTATCGCTCCATGTAGATAAGCTTCAATAGCACTCAGCTACATTTCCTATTTTACAAATACTACAAAAAAGAAGTGGAACTCATAAATAATGAAATGAGAGATGAAATTCAGAGTAAACGTGTTGTAACAATTAACTTGAGACTACCCGTACGTAGCTGACGAGAACCGGTTAAATATACTCAACAGTCGTCGCGAACATTGACGTGCTGTTTTTCAGAAGTCAAAGCTTGGCCGAAATTCTCACTCCCGTAAACATCTTTGTAAGCACCGATTTATCATCTCGATAGAAATTTGGAAAATACGACCCAAAACAAAGAACTTCCTAAGGGAGTCGCCTGATATGAGGAGCGTAGTCTCTACGAGACCCCCTCAGAGGTCTTAGGGTCTCGCAAGTTGAATGAAAATCGAAGAAGAGCCCGAGAGGCGAACGGGATGGCGCAGTGGGTAAGGGCCTGAGCGCGCTAAGTTGAAGGTCCCGAGTTCGAATCTCGGTCCCGTCTCCCATTTTCATAGTTATCATCTCGATTTACGTTCTTCTAATCGTGCAATTACATCAATTATTGATCAATGAAACTATTATTATTACACTTGTGTGTATTAAAATGTTTAAAACATACCAAATAGTGAGTAGCTTTGTGACTAATATGATTTTTCTTAGAGGAAAGATTTGAAAAACTCTCTCAACCAACGGGAAAAGGAAGGAATGTTATGTCGCGAGAGTTTAAGAACAGACTAATGTGGAACGTGTTGTTGTAGATCTCAAGGGATCTCGAAATGTTCATTCGTGCGATAACAAATCTCTCGTTTTCCAATATTTGTTGAGTTTGAAAATAATAAACACATTTCAATGAAGAAGGAAACGAAAATAACTTGTTCAATGTGTTGGACCCTTTCGTATGTCGCAATTACTATTCATTACATTTTGCATTATTACGTCCAGGACAACTTGACATCCCCCGCGAGGTACACTTGTGAAATCGCAGCTTTGAGTTATGTTCCGTCCTTTATTAGTGATGCCGATGCAGAGTAACCAGAGAGTAACGGGTTCGACAGATCGATTTTAGCTTCATTTCTATCGCATCGTGAAGTGACTGTTGTTTCAAAGAATAATTTAGTATACAAATACCTTTGAAAAGGGGGATTTATGAGAATCACATGAGAGGCATTTGACAGCTCGGGGTAGCATTTTGTACATAGGTTGTCAAAATTAAGAGTATTTCTTTGTGATACTGAAACATAATAATAATAAATTTATTGTCAAAAAACAGTACAAACTGCGTATGACCACGTGGAGGACAATCAACTAATTTACTCTCCGGAAGCAAACAAGGGACCATCCCATCAATTCCGATCAAGGGCCCTAAAGGCAGAGGCGGATTATAAAAAATCAGCAAAAGTTCCTAGATAAGATAAAAAGTTAGCTGCGAGTTATAATACTAATAGAATGTCAATATGTTTGTAATTTTACGCAAAAAATTACATGTACAAGTTATTATCGAACTATAGATTATTCTGAGTATAGTGTTTAAAAATCATAAGAGTTGAAAAAAAACNATTGTTACAATAAACACGCCCCTAGACAAAGCCTAGAGAACCTGTGTAATAAATCCGCCTCCATCCGATACAATACAGATATTTTTCTTATGACTTATCATCTTACTTGTATCAATAATCTTATTTTCCATAGTCGTACAGCCCTTTGTGGCTCTGAATGCACTTTTTTTCCTGAATCAAATTAACCGTATCACGACTCAGTTGGCGAAGCAGTCGAATGATGGTGAACGCAATGCGAAAATTGTCGGAACACCAGGGAATGCGCCGGGGCTCTCACGCGACGTTCCATCGTCTTTTCTGGAGGAGAGCAATCCCTGGGATTCCCATCACGTGTTACGCACGCCATTGGTAGGCAGCATCACGTGACCGATGAAGGCAACCGACAAAGTTGAAATGCGTCATCGAGGGAAGAATTACCTTCAGAGTAACGTCTTCTACATTCGTTCGAGAAAAGTCACTTTATTTAGTGTCAAAGGAAAGTACAAAGTTTACGTGTCCTGGATGTACGACAGAAAACAGGAACCTAGAAGGATCCTCATAAATTATACTACTCATAAATTCATACGTAAGAAAAATTCTCTTTTGTTTTCGAAATTTAGGGTAACATGAAGCTGAATATATTGAAAGTGATACAATTTGAGTGGCCAATAGACAGCAATGATCTTATTTATAAACATTGACAAATAATTTAATATTATACGAGAATAATTGTCACTTTGCAGTCTTCAAACATTAAACCTCTGGAGTCATATTAGGTCATCATTGTGGAAATGATTGAAGGCAACATCGCACGAAACTCGGCGGTACGTTATGATTTGACTTCGTTCGAATAAATAATTTATTATCAAAAACATTGCGGATAACTACACGGAGGACAGGAAGCGAATTTACTCTCCGGAAACAAGAAAAAGTGGGCAACATATCATTTCCAATTAAAGTGCCCAAAGCAAAACCGGAGCAAAATACTGGCCGGAATGGGTCTAAAAAGTTAACATACTCAGCAAACCATAATCATACTACTGCGCAACTAGCAATATTCTGGTATTTGTGAAATAAATATAGTACATACAATAATAAATTTATTCTCAAAAAAAGCAGTTACAAACAGCATGTAACCACGTGGAGGACAATAAAGTAATTTACTCTCCGGAAGCAAACAAGGTACCATCCCATCAATTCCGATCAAGGGCTCTAAGGTAGAGGCTAACCATTCCTAAGAAAAGAATAGAAATAGTTCGCTACATGTTGTAATATTAATAGAATATCAACAAATTTGTATTTAACGAAACACAAAATCGTTATTCAGAAGTTCGCATTATTATCAAACTGTAGATTATTCGGAAAATATTCTTGATAAATCGTATAAATACTAAAATAACCCGATATTCGAGGAGTTATTATTTCAATAGTCGCGGCCCCTAGCCAGAGCGTAGAGAGTTTGAATAAAATCTCCCTCTAGCCGAAGGAAAACCGAAGGAAAACCGAAGGAAAACCGAAGGAAAACCGAAGGAAAACCGAAGGAAAACCGAAGGAAAACCGAAGGAAAACCGAAGGAAAACCGAAGGAAAACCGAAGGAAAACCGAAGGAAAACCGAAGGAAAACCGAAGGAAAACCGAAGGAAAACCGAAGGAAAACCGAAGGAAAACCGAAGGAAAACCGAAGGAAAACCGAAGGAAAACCGAAGGAAAACCGAAGGAAAACCGAAGGAAAACCGAAGGAAAACCGAAGGAAAACCGAAGGAAAACCGAAGGAAAACCGAAGGAAAACCAGCGGCAGGATAGTTTTGACAGTTTCGGCTATTGATCGAGTCGTAGATTAACTTACACCAACGAAACCTACAAAAATCTTTGAGACAAGGTCTTTTAAATATAAGACTGACTAAAGGTCATCAAATAAAGAAATATATAGTGTTGTTTACACAGGAGCTCATGCAATCCTTCCTCTTAACTGATAAAATGACCAGAACTCTTAACAGATAAAATTGAAGTTGATAAACTGCATACTTCGTAAAAGCGTTACCACATTAACAACTGTTATCAGTTATAATTGTCGCTGTTATTAATAATACTAGATATTAATTTTATACTAATAACTTTCATAAATGAAAGTACCAGATTGTTAATTGCTAATAATTTATTTGAGGCATTTTATTTAAAAGTAATATTTATAAATTTTATGTTGTAAAACCATAATATTTAAAGAAAAATTCAGCCCAGCCCCCTTGATTACGGTGTAGATCCGCCACTGTCTGTGAATTAGATGTATCGATTCAAAACCGTCACTCGTGTAAACAAATCACGTTCGGACACTTTGCTGACACCATGTCAACCCTCCGCCATGCACCTTTGCGAAGCTCCCACCCTACGTGGGGTGAGGTGGGCTGGAGAACCTGTCTCTGGCGCAGTTCGTGTCTGCGCATGCGCCTCTCTGTGCTCCCTCGTCTTCTACTCGCCACGAGAGACTAGCTCTGCGGGTTGCAGTAACAGCGAGGCGCAGGGGCACTGTGATGACTCGGCTGCGTATCGATGATAGCACAGCGCTGCCCAGAGCCTCAATAAATTGTATATTAACGTAATCTAATCATTATGTAGTGACTACTACTAAGTAAAAAATAAATTTAGATATTTTGTCAGCGTTAGGACCCGGAAACAAACGAGCAACACATTATCGAATTGAGGAAATGAAGATGAATTATAATGAACTTTGCTGCCGAAACATTAGCTATATTATCTTTAAAACAGCTTATGGGAACAGCATGAATTAGAATTGGGAAGATTTTCGATGAACACATTGCCAAGTTTTTTTCTTTTTTATATTAGTGTCTTGGTTACTAATGAACACGCATCGCAATTTATTGCTGGCCGTCCTGTTTGTATTTTCAAGTTTTCTTTTTTTTACCGCGCGTGATTTGGTTAAACAATTGTTCTGAATCATTCTAAAAACTGATTAGGACAAATATTTGCAATGTATTCCAATATAGATTCAAGAATGATAATGTACACGGAACGATGAAATTTATTTTAAAAAATTGTGAAGTTGCTTTAATGTACGTTAGTATGTTAGTATTCTTTCAATGTATGGCCACAATGACTAGATTATTTAGTTAACTGAAATTGATACATTTCAATTCTATACATTCAGAAATATATTTCCGCAACTATTTTTTCCAAGGGGATTTCAAAACTGTTTTTTCCAGTATTCATCAAAATCTAAAGATCATTCAAAAATGCAAAAAGAAAGAAGAAAACTGCTTTATTCCATGATTAAAAAATGAAATTGTTTTGGCGATAAGCTTTTTGGAATGTATCTTCTATAAATAAATTATTTCACGGATTTTTCAACAAACTATTCGANCTATAAATAAATTATTTCACGGATTTTTCAACAAACTATTCGAATAGATCAATGCTTCTGTTCTTTTTTTGAAAATACCTCAAATGATTGTTCAATATTTTCACGTTAGATCTCCTATAACCTTGGTATAAGTGATTTTCTCGTAGAATCGGATGGCCACTGTTTCCCTGTACACTGGATTAATTTATTCATTCATCTGCATCACTGCCTCTATTGATTCTGGCATATTCCTCTTTCAATTAATTCTAGAGTGCCCGGTTTGATTCCTGACCGTTCGTACTATTCATTCGTCAAAAGTCATCACGTCACAGAGATCGTAATTTTTCTTTTTCGAGTTTACCGTCATTGTGTTCTTATGAGAAAAAAATTCAACTGCCTTACAGAATAAGTTCATTTATATATAATTTTGGTTATTTTGGAATGTTCTTATCTCATGCATGTGTTTTGTACTTGAGCAAACTTTTCCCTCATTAAAATAAATCCTGAACTTCAAAATAAAAGAGACGAACTCTCACAAATTACTTCAAATTGCGTTTGTTTCAAAGGAAAGAAATTGAAAGTAATTTTTCTAGTGTCATGATCGTCAATTGTAACTCCACTCTCGCGAACTTTGTTTCGAGAAGTTCTATGACTGTAGAATAAGCATATTGTCATTTCTCAAAACAATGACTCCAGAAGAATAAAAATGTAAAAAACGTTTTCAATCAATACCGTTCAAATTTGAATAGTTTATGAGTATTTCTTAAAATTAAGACAACACTGTTATAATATTACCTTAAAATGGTATTTTCAAACTAGAGACTTTCTAAAACAAATCATAATTTGACATTTAATAATTGATAAAATTTATGATATTATAATTTCATTTTGCTTTTCATATATACCTCGAACAAGACTTAGTTTCTATTATCTTATTTGTAAATATTGTTCAGGTTCGTGTTTTTTTAATAATAATAATAAATTCTATAATAATAAATTTATTGTCAAAAAACAGTACAAACTGCGTATGACCACGCGGAGGACAATAAACTAATTTACTCTCCGGAAGCAAGCAAGGGACGTATTCCATCAATTCCGATCAAGGGCCCTAAGGCAGAGGCGGATTCAGAAATTTCAGCAAAAGTTCCTAGATAAGATAAAAAGATAGCTACGAGTTATAATACTAATAGAATATCAATGTGCTTGTAATTTAACACACAAAAAATTATTTTACATGTACGAATTATTATCGAACTATAGATTATTCTGAGTATAGTGTTTAAAAAATCATAAGAGTTGAATAAACACTAAATTCACGATTTATTGTTACAATAAACATACCCCTAACAAAGCCTAGATAATAAATCCGCCTCTATCCGAAGGAAAAACGGAGAAAAAACCCGGGCCAGGATGGGGCTACAGAATTAATGTACACAACCGTGCCAAGTTGAGTAAACATAAAACTAAATTAATATGAGCCATACGGCAACACAATCATGGACGAAAATAGTTTTTGAAATTGTTATAAGTTATTTAAAAAGTGCTACAGCAATGGCGTGATAAAGTACAAGTTTTATTTGTGTTTACTCTTTGCGCTTCTTCCTCTTCTATCTTGAGAGTTCAGTTGAGATACTCTGGTGCTCCTACCCACGTTAGTAGCTCGAGCACTGGCTCACATATAATTTTCACCTGAAGATGGTACAATGTAGTATCGAAGCGTTGTGTATACTTTTAATATTGTCATGTTTTTGAGTGTTTTCTAAGTAATCATGTCTGCTTGAGGCATGTTCTAATAGAAGTACGTTGCCTGCTCAGTCTGTTCGGAACTATTATTTATTACTAAATTGCAGACAAGATGGAGATATTATATTCGGGAGTTAAATTTAAATATAGCAACAGAGGGTCCTCCTCCTTGTTTAGGAATTAGTGTAATATGACGACTTACCAACTATCTCGAAAAAAAACAAAAATCCTCCATTTTGTGGAGTAGATTCACGTCGTGAGTTTCATTCCCGATGGATCCTGTTCGGCAAAACATGTCAGCGCCGAAAGAAAAGGCAAAACGGCGACGACTGCAAAGAGCGGCTCATGCATCAAACAGGAGACATGGAACCGAAAAGGTCGCGGCCCTCAAAAAGAAAACACATCGCGTTTTAGAGAACAAAAAAGAATCATTTCTTTTCTCTTTTGCATCTACCATCGATATGTTATCCTTGCATACATTTACAAGCATTGACAAAATAATATTACAACGGTAAAATGACAATATATTTCGTAAAATATAAAGTAGAATTTTACTCACCCCTCAAATTTATAAGAGTAGAATTTTTAAAATATGTTTTACACAGCTCTGCTAATTATAATGTAAGTCACTGGTTTGTCACTTATAACTAGTGGTACACACAAATTGTCATATAAATTTACCGTTAAGTGAATTTAAATATATAAGTGATATATTATATTTGTATAAGTGGAATGTTATCGAAAGACCTGTATTATGAAGAAGCAATTTCATATCCCGTGTCGATTTGCGTTCTCTCATCTATTAATTCTTTCTCATATCTTCGACTTCTGTTTTGTTTTGAAATTGTATTTTCTCTTTTATTATCATTGATAAATGGATTTCAGGGTTCTTCAAACAAGATTCTTCTGATGTGGTTTTGTGCAACACAGTGACATTATAGTCACAAGCCACGGCTTAGTGCACGTGATACACCCATTATATCCAATAATTTGTTTAAAATAATACTTCAAAATTACAGAAAAATTAAAATTAAAAAGGAAACATTATATTTTTTTTAAAAATTGTATATAGAAGAAAACATAAACCTTGGCAACGATTTGTGGGTTTTGTAATAATTCTCAGTTGGAACTTTTTTTCGGGGGGTGGGGATTCGAAAGAAGCCTGGGTGAATTTTTACCGTCACATAAAATTCGTTTGCGAGTCTCACGGCGTAAATTCAAGTAATGTAACTGTTTTAAACCACTTTACTAAACGGGTGAGAAACTAAGCGCGTCATCTTTTCAGTCCCCTGCATCTTAAGTGGAAATTGAGTTTCCTTATCGGACCAATGTTGTACATCATGTGACAAAAGTGCCTTCTTTCCCTAACAAAAACCTCTCTCAAACTCTGAAGAGGGCGTATTCGTTACGAGTACTTGACGGAATCGAGTTGCATGAAATGAATACGGTGAATGAGAAGAGAGTAATTTTGAGTACTTGCTTACACGGCTCACACCCAGGCATGTTATTACGGACAAAGAAAATTGATTCCAGAAACGAAAATGTACTTTTTTTTCTAATTCTGTAGAAAATAACGATCAAAAAATTGCTATTTAAATTTCAAATTTCAATTTATGTAAGATTCAGCAGAATATTAAATCCATCAAATACTTTGTCAATTTCATTAATTGGAGAATCACATAAAACAATTGAATAGGTAGAACTTAATTAGTTTTTCAAGCAATCAAGACATGATACGAAATGGAAAAAAAAGTTTCGGAAGTGAAATCAATAAAAAAATGTTCGAATTGGAAAAAATGAGAACTCGTAATGATGATTTCATAGACAACTCTATAAATAACTTATTGTGAAAAAAGCAGTTGCAAACTGTGAATGACAACGAGCAATACAATAATTTAATTTACTTTCGGGAAACAAACAAGGGACCATCCGATCAATTACGATCAAAGTATCCAAAGTCACAGGTGGATTTACCATTTCTGCTCCCCAAAGTACAATCCTCGTGTATCCCTCCCTAAGTAAACTATTTTATACTCGTACTAAGAAATTTTAATTTATTAGATTTTGTCTAATAGTTAATTTTCTAAATAATTAATAAATATTCTTTAAGATAGTTACTTTTTTCGGATTATTTATCACTCAAAATTCCAGATTAATAATACATATAGTATTAGTGGCACTGCTATTCCTAGATCCGAGACCTATATATAAATCCGCCTCTACGCGAAAGAAAACCGGATAGGAACCCTGAATTTCAAGCCACGATATCAAGACTAAATATATTATTTTAAATTACAGTGGAAGATTGTAATAATAATAATAATAAAATTGTTATAAACAAAGCCGTTACAAACCACGTTTGGAGGAGAATTACGTGGAGGAGAATTAACTAATTTACAAGGCAAGGGATCATCCCTTCAATTCCGATCAAGGGCCGTAAGGCAGAGGAAGATTGAAAATTTTTGCACTGCCCTTAGATAAGAATAAACAGTTAGTTACGTGTTATAATATCAACAGAATACCAACAAATTTGTATTCAATAAAACACACACACAAAAAGAAGCTCACAAATTCATCGAACTATAAATTATTCGGAACATTTTGTTTATATTTTTTTAGTGGGGCTTTAGGGCTCGTCAACATCGAGGTCATTAGAGCCCATATATATTGTTTATAAATCTTGACCTTTAAAATTAGTCGAAAATCGAGATTAATTATAATAATAAGACCCTAGAAAGAGTATACATAAAATCCGCGTCTACCCGAAGGAAATTCGGAGAAAATCCAGGATGAGGAGTGTTGTTAGTTACAACTTTATTGGAGTGAATTGTTCCGTAAACTAAGAGTTACTGACATTAACACATAATCTCTTCATAAGACACCACCGCAAAGAACTTCACTCCCGAATTCTGGCTCGGAGGCTTCGGCAACCCTGCACTGCACTGCACTGCGGATCATTCTCTCTCTCACTCCCACCGCTAGGTTCGCATCGATCGCCCAGCTCTCCACCTTTTCTTTGCCAAACTTCTCTTCCTTTCTTTTTTTCCTTCTTCTTCGTCTCCATCCTTTTTCTTCGACTGCCGTCCTCCGCCACGAGTCTCCACGGAGGAACTCGAGCGACTCTCCCCTTAGTTTTTTTCCTTCTCGGAATGTAAAAGAGCTCTAAAACAAAATAACTGCCAATTTGTGCGTTTCTCCAAGGAACTATGTCAGCCATCTTGTGCTTTCTTGTCACCATGGAAACGGGGTTCTGCGTGTTCTTTGTAGGCGCTGCTGCTGGTGCTGGTGCTGCTGCTGAATTTCATCAGAAAGTTCACAAATTCCTTCGCCCGGGCCAAAGTCCTTTTACCAAGTCTCTTCCTAGTGGTTCCTCGCGTTGTTGAAAACTCTTCCCCAAACCTTTGCAACCTTTTCATAAAATCTGACTTGTCGTCGAGATGACTCAAAGAAAATAACTTCGTTACTTTCTCATCCACTTATTTTTTACATCAATATACTTATGTTATTGTTATTTCTTTCGTGTATATATTTCCTACAGTTGGTGAAGATACGTAAAGACTTAAAGTCTGTACCCGAATATTGT
Source organism: Laupala kohalensis (assembly GCA_002313205.1). Lineage (NCBI taxonomy): Eukaryota > Metazoa > Arthropoda > Insecta > Orthoptera > Trigonidiidae > Laupala > Laupala kohalensis. The sequence goes on from NNCF01126065.1 coordinate 480,802, forward strand.
ATTCCATTTGATGTAAGTGATGTTAATTTCTCTTATACTTTGTCACGCCATTGTTATAATACTCTAGTCCCTGATTAAATTCCTTTTTTTCATACATGTTGCTTTTGATCCTTTTTATTTATAATAGTTGATTTCTAACTGTACGCAACCTTGGAACGCCTGTTTACATTATCTCTGAGGCCCCATCCTGCCCGGATTTTCTCCGGTTTTCCTCCGGGTGGTGGCGGATTTTCCGTAGGCGGGGGG
>NNCF01126065.1:515008-557489 GCA_002313205.1 Laupala kohalensis
GAGGAAGGAGGGTTTGCTTTCCAGTAGTCACAGCAAAATGAATTAAACCCGGCGTGACTTGGTGAGGAGCGAGCACGCTAACACCGTAGCCCATTATTGCGGAGTCCCGCACCGCTCCGTTCGCAGCGCTAGGAACCGGTCGCTGTAGAGAGACCGACGCAGCAGTCACCGCATGACGCAGCGAGCGTTGAACTGCCGTCGCCGAAGCACTTTTTACGCACCCTCACCCTCTCAGGCGAACATCTTCAGACGGGACGAAATTCGAGAATTATAACGGTGCTTTACATACATTTTAAGATTTTATACCGATGTGCCGAATTTCATTCTCGGTACTAACGATATCTCAGAGTGGGAAAAACCGCGATTATTTCCATTATTTGAGACTCGAAGATAAAAAGATTCGAATTAAATCAACAACTTCAAAATTGCGACATTTTGATGGACGATTTATTTTTTGCTTTTACGAACACAACGTTTCGTCTCTAGGTTTGAGTCGTCTTCAGATGTAACAGGAAACATAACAATATAACAATTGAGCATGACATTAAACGTAATATAAACCCAAGTCACATTTATTACCACATTGAATTATCATATTGTTACTTGAGTTTAGGATACATCCTAATACTTTTCTTCTTCTCTGCGTCAATGATCGTTCTCCACTAATGTTTTCTTCAGCAGAATTGATCTCTTGTGCAGTATTACTTAATATACAATCGTATAATTCGGACATACTGTATTTATATGTTTATTTACAAACAATATTGTTCTGACAGATTTGACACTTAAAATAGTAATATGGATAAGGGATAGAAAACAATTATCCCATCTTTACAATCCTCATTAATACATAAACTTTATTGTCAGAAAAGTAGTTACAAACTGCGTATGACCACGTGGAGGACAATATATTAATTTACTCTCCGGAAGCAAGCAAGGGACAATCCCATCAATTCCGATCAAGGGCACTAAGGCAGAGGCGGATTTAACATTTCAACGTAGTCCTAACGATAAAAAAAATAGTTCGACACGTGTCATAGTATTAACATAATACCGACAAATATTGTATTTAATAAAACATAGAAAAGTCATTTCACAAGTACGTATTATTATCAAGCTATAAATCATTCGGAAAGTATTGTTGATAATTCGTAACTATTAAATAACACTAAATTCGCTAATAATTTTATCAATTGATGCCGGGTCTAGGCAAGAGGCTAGCCAGTCTTTATACAAAAAATCCGCCTCTACCCGAAGGAAACCCGGAGAAAATCCCGGGCCAGTAATAAGAAGTAGCTCTCTGATTGCTGCTAGAGTATATATAATACTTCGTCAACCTCTTGTTCGGGTGTACACTCCGATATTTCCGGAACGTGCCTCTCAGAAAATGCGGACGCGAACTGCAGAGTTTCCTCCCTTGGATTTTCGAATCCAACGAAGAAGTTTCACTAAAATGATAACGGGAATGACTTAAAGGTAGCACTAGCGTATGCAGAATTATATCGCTACAATATCAGAGATCGGCATAAATAAACAGAGTAACACGCACTTCGGTAACATAAACATTCCTCACCGACCATTCGGATGAAATAATTGTAAATTAGAGAAAGATATTTCCTTTGAGGTGAAAAGTGCATAAATCGCGAAAGAGTCGCGATGCACGCTCTTGTGTTTTTCAAACGAGATCCTAAATATTGTTTATACTAATCGATTAACTAATATACAAATTAAATCATATTTCTTCATCATTATAATTCATATTGTTGTCTTATAAAATACGCTGAGGCAGACTCATCCTCACCCGGGTTTTCCTTCCAGACCCGGGTTTCTTTCGGGCAGAGGTGGATTTTTTTATACAGACTTTCTGGGTTCTTGTCTAGGGGTGGCGTGAATTGAAATAATAAATCTCAAAAGTAGTGTTATTTGAATGTTAACGATTTATAAACAATATTTTTCTAAAAGTCAATACTTTGTTATTAATACGTACTTCTGAAATATTTTTAAATGTTTTATTAAATACAATTTTTTAATGTTCTTTTAATATTATAACACGAACCGAACTATTTTTATTCTGATCTTAGGAGTAACGTGCTGAAATCTGTCGTCCGCCTCTGCCTTAGGGCTCTTGATCGGAATTGACGGGATGGACCCTTGCTTGCTTCCGGAAAGGAAATTAGTTTATTGTTCTTCACGTTGACATATGCAGTTTGTAACTACTTTTTTGACAATAAAATTTATTTATTTATAACACAGTTACGATAAAAAAAGCAAGCAAGTATACTTCTCAGTGATTTGACGAACTCAGAACGCTAGTCTCATCTTAGGGTATTGTGCGCGCGTTGACTGGAGTCAAGTTGCCAACTATTCATGAAACTCGAAAATATTCACCAAAGTAGTTCTTATTAATTAATAATTCATTCTACTGAATTTTCTTATATTGGAGGAGAACAATTATTTTGTGGTTTTCAAACTTGATAATTAATTTAGACTGTCGTTTGACTGCTTCTTTGACAAGGGTCGCATTGTCTTCAGTCACGTGATGTGGCTGCCATTTCCGTTACAACAGTATTTTCTACAGTTTTTGGTGAATTATTGTCGTAAATGCCCCGTAAGGTATGAATGTCTTAACATCATTGCGTTCCTATTTNTTGCTATGTTTTAGTAATTTTTTTTCGTTATGTTAAACCGGTACTTTAGTCAGAATATCAAAGAAACATGAGCCCGTGAAAGTTTCTCCATGCAAGCCCACCGTAAATTAAAGTTAAGTAATTCAATATTTTGCGCCGTAAGTGTATAAAAATTCATCGCCACTGGATAGAGAATGGTTCAAACTATTATTTAAAACATTGAAGCCTAGTCGCTTTGACGCACATAATACCTGAAGAGAAGCAAAACCGATGAATCGCGCGATCTGAGGGAAGTACATCTCAGTCGCCTTCGCTCCTCCGCAGAACGCCGCTGCTGCCGCCGCGTGGGACCTTTTTGCTTGGACTGCGCTTCATCCGACAGACAGCACAAACGTACGACGAAATCCAAGGAGAAGCAGCAGGTGGATGAACCAAAACAATGGACACGCGCAGTCAGANGCAGCAGGTGGATGAACCAAAACAATGGACACGCGCAGTCAGAAAGGGATTTGGAGATTTGTCCGTGACAGTTGAAGGAAGACGTCGAAGAAAGAACACAATCGGTTATTGTTGCTTTATTGAGTGTTTTAGTACGTGATTATCTGAAATTATTTTTCTCAAGAGAAAAATACGAGTCTGAACCCCATGGTCATCAGGATGACTATATTTAAAAAATTAATTCAACTTGATTTTCACATCAGAAATAACTTTTTATCTTCATACGAAACGATTTTTTTGCGAGTAACAATTTAAAAAAATTAGACCGATTAACTACAAAAATTTGATTTGTTTTATTATCCTCGACGTGGTCATACAAAGTTTGTAACTGCATTTCTGACAATAAATTTATTATTATTATTATTTTCCATCTTGTTCACGACTTTCTGTTGGTTTCTTGTGTTATCATCAAACATTACATATGTAAGGATCCCCGAACTATGTCGGATGTGTTTAGGATAACTGATTTTTGAATGAGTTGGAAATTTTGTAGCTTGAGTTCCAGTTGAGCAAGGATTTGAACGGGTTCTTGGATGATAATGATAATAATAATTATTATAATATTATTATTATTATTCCAAAAGAGTCTCACGTTTTACCGGAAAAATATCCACTTACGACTAGGAACATACGTAAATATGACTTTTTACACATCTGAGAATTCATACACGACATCACCTACAGGATCCTTTGAGCTCCTCTTTTGCTCTTGAGAGAATTAAGTATCGGCGAAACATGTGCTCAAATAAAATTATTTTCTCTACTGCTATCTGTTTGAGAGTAAAAGAATTATAGCAGAAATGTCATTTGGTCCAGTAAACGAAGGGAACTAAGCCTTCAACCTTCGGAAACGTTCAGAATTGGAGCTGTATTTGTTAGCATTTGAAGGTATCACGAAATATTTTATATCTCTTTAATTTTAATTTTGTGTCTTTTGGCTCTTGGTGAGGTTCAAGACCATGAGGCCTTAAGACTCTTCCACCTAACCGCTGGACTTGGGTGTGGGAATTGGGAAGGAGAGATGTTGGGTTGCTAGGGAACTTAAGGTACCGAACCGACATTTCTCTGGGGTGGGTGAGGGAAACCCTAGCTGAAAACCTCACCTAATTCGGCCGAGCGGGGTTTGAACCCACGCTCTACCTCTCAGCGAAGACGCTACCACTACACCACCGCTCTCTTTTGTCAATCTTCATCTTCAATCAATTGCATGAATGCAGAAATTCAGGGTGTCCTCTATACGAAGTAAAATACTTTATTTTCATCATTCGTGAAATAATAAGAGGATTTATCCTAATGAATACACTTCCAAATCTTGATCCGTTTATGATATATTTGAGACGAACATTCTTATTAAATCATTTATATATTGAGCTTCTGACTGGATGACCGGGATTCGATACGCGGTGAGGTATGTGATTTTTCATCACACCTCTACATCCAGTCTCACTCCCAGGCCCACTCGTTCTGTTGTAAAACGAGTACTGGATATATCCTGGAACTATCCCGAGTACTGGAGTACTAGTCAAACCGACCGGAGTGTGATCCTGACCTCATTTCCTCCTCCTACAGCCTAGAATCTCACAGACACACCTTAGAACCTGTAGTGGGATAGTTCGACTATTTTATTTGCATTCCGTTGTGTTTCAGAACTTCTCCATTCCGGAGATTTGTCTTCGTCCATGGACGGCCTGACGGGGTACGAGACGGGGATGGGGTCACCGGGGAACCCCAACGGCGGCCACGGACACCAACAGCAACGCACAAAGCGCATGCGCACGTCCTTCAAACATCACCAATTGCGCACCATGAAATCCTACTTCGCCATCAATCAGAACCCAGACGCCAAAGACCTCAAGCAACTGGCGCAGAAGACAGGGCTTTCCAAGAGGGTGTTACAGGTGGGTTGAAAATTTATTCGTTTTAATAAATATATGATTAACAATTTATCTTCAAAAATACGCTTCCTTACTACGGAGAGTTTGGAACGTCAACATCTAGGTGAAAATTGCGACGGACCGGGACTCGAACACGGAATTTTCAGCTTCGGCGGCAGGTGTGCTATCCACTGCACCACCCAAACCCGTACGCAACTTCCACCTGGTCTGATCCAGTGAACCTGGGTCACATTCCTCATCTGGGGATAAGTGACCACAGGCAGTCCCCATGCTGGTGGTTCTTAAGCCAGGTTTTCGCGTACCTGAGCTTCGGATGCATAATTAAATTCACAGCTTCCGAGTACCTACTCGTGGAGGAGTGTTTTCAACGTCAACCTGGGAATTGTGTCCCAGGTTCACCGGATCAGGCCAGGTGGAAATTGNCCGGTCCGTCGCAGTTTTCACCTGGCTGTTGAAGTTGCGAACTCTCCTCCACGAGAAGGTACTCGGAAGTTGTGAATTAAAATGCGGAGAGCACAGTTAATTTAGTCTCCAGGAGGAAGCAAGGGACCATCCCATCAGTTCCGATCAAAAGATCGAAAGACCCCAAGGCTAAATTATGACTCTTTTATAAGAAAAAAATATGCTTGTTATATTATCAACATAATATTAATAAGCATATACTTCTTCCGTATACCCTACCTTGTAGTGAGATGTGTGATATCTTTCTTCAGGCAGGCAAAAATGACCATTTTCACCTGGCCGAAAGTTATTACAATATTAATAAATTTAATTTTCAAAAGATTGTAATAGAAATATTTTTTTAGGCATTGCTAACAATTTATGAATAAAATTATTTTATGTGTGTTTCAATTATTCGAAGAAATATTTTTAATAATTTAATAGTATTAAGTATATAACGATTCATCAACAGATAAATTCCTTATTTCTTTTATTCCATCATGGTTATACAGAATCCCACCAAAGTTAACCCCTTAATTTCATTTTATCAACAATCTCGTCAACTTTCACGTATGCTTTCCTGTTTCTTTTTCTTTTAAAGAAAACTCAGGTCATCAGTAATACATTTAACGGCACTCATAATTTATTCGTTCATTTTCATGCTTTTTATGCAATATATCTTAGCGCTGATAATATTTGCACACTTTAACTCACATAATTTGAACTTACTAGTTCGTGATTCAAGTGTATTTTTATATAGAAATATAATTCTAAATTTTACGTCCTAAAACGGTTCATGCGAAAGATCTGGGTTCGAATTCAAAGTGAAAGCCAGAGTCATAACTATATTAAGGAGTACGACCTTTCTGGGCAGTTTTCCGATTTTCTAAAGATCTTAACCAAGCAATGTTTCGACAACATATTTTGATGAAATATCTAACGAGTTCACAAACCTGTTGACGAAACAATGTGTGATGAAGATAAGAAACGTTACAAATCTACGAAGAAAGGTTATATTTTTTTAAACAAAGTTAATATTAAAGTGGTAGAAGAAATTAATACAGTGAAAACAGGAGAAAAAGCGAGATCTTGTATCTTATTAATACACGAAATGTTATCTTGCCTAATCTCTTCTGTCCATGTGTAGGTTTGGTTTCAGAACGCTCGTGCGAAATGGCGACGCAACCTCATGCGCCAAGAGAGCGGGGGCGGCGTCGCGGGGGCGGGGCCCGGAGCGGCGCCCGGAGTCGTGGCAGGTCCCGGCGGCGGTGGGGGCGGCAACGGTCCTCCCGGAGGACCACCCTCGTCCGTGCTCCTCGGAGACGGCAGCGGCGGCGGAGGCGCCGGGGGCGGCCCCGGGTCGGTCGGGGGTGGACTCCCGCCCCCACCCGCCACCCCCGAGGAACTCCAGCACCACGCGCATCACCCACATCACCATCATCACCACGCCGCTCAACCTGCGCAGACACTGACGTTCGCGGACTTGTACTGAGGCACGGCGCGGGTGCGAGGGACTCCGACGGATGATGAAGTGGCTTCACACGCATCTCCACCCCCGCCCCCGCCACACTTCCCACTGCATTGCTTCTTCTCCCTCGCACCTCCTTGGGTCACGGACTGAGTATACAGCGTGACTCAGAACTCGGGGACGAAACTGCGAGGGATGATACAGCGTGTGCCAAAGTGTGTGTACTTCTGAAATCTAAGAAGTCTATGAACACAAAATGTCAAACCCATCACATGTGACCAGTGCTTCAGAGCACTAATGCGAATGGAGAAGTTAGAAGAACAAAAACGAAAAACACCAGTGTGACATGCTTACAGGATAAGACGGTTTTTCGGCTATCTAGCAACTGCTGTTCAAGTGTCCTTGACGATTATACTCTACTCAAACAATCCTTATTCGGGGTTGAGTTGCTAATTAATGTGTACATCAACATACAAGAACGTGTGCGACACCAAAATAACTGATGATGAGAGACATCTAAATGTGTATGTGTGTCAGGACTGTATTGCACTGTATTGTATGTATCTTTGAAACTGGGTCTATATATGTTACTACGGGTGTGACTACTTTACCTCCGAAAACTATATTAAGACACTGTGAGATCATTTTATTTATTTTGCCCGAGTGAATTTGTGACGTACATTTCACTGACTGTTGAATGCGTGATGTAATTACGTGCTACTGCTGTTTCGTATGATCGTAAGAAAGTGCTGAGATGTCGGCGTTACAGAGACAAAACACACGAGCGAATTGAAAGTCGTTAATAGTTTCGCCCGGTGGATGAGGCGTCTCTGTTTGTATTCGTCGTGATGAGTGCTCAGAGGATGAAGACGCCCGATTGTTTACAAAGATTCCGGTATTTACAACTTTGTATCCTACAATATCCAAGCTGTTCTTTTACTTCCGAACAATTACATATTATAGAAAAAAAACATTTATATTGGAAGATACATTCGATTCACCAAAATATATAGAGTGGAGGTGATCGTTACCTGGTAGTTTTCCCTCCGTGACGAAAAGCTTTTCCGGATTTTCAAATGCAGTGACGAAAATAACGAGAGAAGGGTGTTTCGAGTTCAATCATGAAGTCGTTTCAATACCGAATGACAATTCGAAAATGGTTAACAGAAGCAACTGAGAGATCAGTATCGTGATAAATTACTTTTTGTTCATAACTGTGACACGCCTTAGTATTTTTTTCCAACTCATAGTGAACATTTTATGAAACTCCGGAAAAAATTTCGAAGAACAAGTTGTATCAAATATACAACAAAATTTTAAACTAAATTTTCATATTAATTAAAATTAAATCGCATAAATCATTAAAAAGTTAACGCAGTTTTTGTGGTTTACATCTCTTACTTACGACCAAATTTAGGAATTCTATTCAATTCATCACATACATCTATAACATAGTTCAACGAATTGTACATTATGATTTTTTTTCTTTTTAAAATTATCTTTGGTAAATCATGATGTATTTGTGAAAACAATTTATGTCAATGAATTAGAAAACTTAATGTATAAAAACTTTTACTTGATTGCTTGCTAAGCAGTTACAAGAACAAATTATTCTCCAAAATTTATTATCATTACTACCACTACAGAAGTATTTATCATAATTCTGGAAATTGAGAAGTGAGAACCAACGATGTGACCCACCCGATGTATTATAGTAGATATAATGTCCAATGTGCATTAGAATAGATGCTTACAAGCGGGAATTATTTATTAATATTAATATACAATTGGTGATTTGTGAAAGACAAGCTTCGTCCTCATGTTCAAGAATTCTCGCAATATTCACTATAAAATAATCCGTAATATTGTTATCAAACAGCCAGTGCTTTGTGATTATCATTCAAAACATTATTTTACTAATTTCAACACAAATAATAATAATAATAATAAATAAAGCTCAGTTGAAAACAACAATCAGTTTAAGAAGTGTTCTATTTATTTCCAGGTGAGTTTGGGATTTTTTGTGCAAATAATCGATTAAAACTATTTATACATGATATTGGATGTATGAGTCAATGAAAACCACAGTTTTGGAATGACCTCAAGATCACATATTAGACTTACTGGTTGATTCTGAGTAGGGATTGTGATACCACAAGATTTTTCCTGTCAATTTCTCCTTTGCACAAAGTGAATAAAGAAGGTATTCCTATCAACTGGTGAATAAAGCAACCACGATACCGACATCTCAGAAATGCATAATGTAAGCTTTCTAGTCTACCGCGATATTGAGTAGAAAGGTCGTCGCAAGAACTAGTCAAGTAGGATATTTACAGATCTAAAAACGTGATTCTTTCATGGGAAAAGATAATTGGAAAATAATTCGTAATTTAAAGAAGAAACGCAAATATTGCGGAAATGAGTGATTAATGTACAAACAGTTTCCAAAAATTTTTGCGTAAAAAGTTATCGATACAGAAGTCATTGATTTTGTTCATTTTTACTCATCGCGCTGTAAGACTCGATACTTTCGAGTTCCATTGCCTACATAGTTACTTTTCAGTGAATCAAACGCAATTCCCTTTTTTGTTTTGTATTCATCTTCGAAATATGTAAATATACTTTATCGTAAAAAATGCAGTTACAAGCTGCGTATGATCAAGTGGAGGACAATAAAATATCTTCCTCTCCGGAAGCAAGCAAGGGACCATCCCATCAATTCCCTTCAAAGACCCTAAGGCAGAGGCGGATTTCACATTTCAACATACTCCTAACGATAAAAAGATAGTTCGACACGTGTTATAGTATTAACAAATACCAAGCAACCAAAAAACAAACAGATATGATCTAAGCTTCTTTCACAAATCACCACCCCAACCCTTCCGAAGCTGGAAGGTCGTTGCGAAAGGGCAAAAGCCCAGCAGAATGCTTCTTGCGGTCGCCTGCAAATGGAGTGGCTGGTTCCTATACATATCAGTGTGCTGTGTATCATTAAGTTCAAGCCCAACGCGTAGAGTGTAGGGGAATGATATCGAAATAAAGTGTATGTGTATTTCAATGTTAAACGTTGTTTTCTTAATTTACAGACCTTCCTATATTTCCTTTCGTCCTTCGAAGTCCTTATAATGCCCTTCCGTGGCTCAGGTGGTGGGGTTCTCGCTTATCACGAAGTTATCCCGGGGTCAATTCCCGATGAGGCCAGATAATCTTTAATACCACGCTACATTTCCCATTTACAAATACGACAAAAATTTAAAAACAATAAAAAATAGCCTACCTGATCTGGTTTCGCACGGGAGTTTTTGTTATGATACGTTTTACACTTCTTACAGAGATATTTTTTAAATTGTGGTGAACCCCATAGAGCGCCAGGTAACAGATTGACTATTATGTCGGATGGGAGACGGGACCGAGATTCGAACTCGGGGTTTCAGCATAGAGCGCTGATGCGCTACCAACTGCGCCACCCCGTTCGCCTCAGGGCACCGAATTACCACTGACATTCAACTTGCGAGACGCACGGACACATTACACTTCGTTACAGTGGAAACAAAAACATTTCCGTTTACATCCGAAATATATTAGTAAATATATTTTGTTGATTTCGTGGAATACAGGCAAAATTCGACCATAACATTTTAAATTATCAGCTTTCATGGTCATTTCAATATTTAAAAAGTATATTTAATTGACAACGTTGCGTCACGTTTTGCAACTTCGTCTGGTGAAACATAAATAGTATGAAACGTTTTAATGAAATATATTTTTTAAGTCTCCAAAAAGGTCGTGATAGTTGATGATATAATAATATAATTGCTAAAGACTAAAACAGTACAAAACGCATTTTACCTTTATGAACGCTTTTAATGCAGCAATTTAAAAGAATGTCTTGTTTGTGAGCTTTTATTAGACAAAAGCAACATTTCATCCAAATGTGAAGAAATCCTTTTGTCTATGCGTTGATGTGTCTGTTAGTTAGTACAACGCATCGAATCATTTTCACCGTTTTAAAAGTAAGGTATTGAAAATTCTAGAATTTTTATGTATCTTCGATATAAAAACGTTTACATACTGAAAACCGAAAACCGAGATGGTATCTTAATAAGGTCGTGAGATATTGCGAAATAACCGTTAGCGTGAATGACAAAATCGTTGAAATAGAAACCTAGAAACCTGTTCGTAGACATTTAAATTAAGATTATTCACACACAAAATCAGAGATGATATCTCAATAATAATAGTGAAAATCTCTGCAAGTTCGTAATATATCTGGAGAGACACCAATGCTAATGAGTTTCACACAAAATTACAAAATTGGTTCAACTCATCTTATTTTTAGTTTTACACCAATTTCCCACGAAACGTATTATTATGGTATAATATCAGTGAGAGGACTGAACACTGTCTATGGCGTGTGTTAAGTGATGACGCAGACGATGTGCCTGGAGTGTTATAGTAGGTGAGACCTCTCCTCCCTCCTTCTGGGCCACACACGAAGAAAGGGGAGGTGGCGGATTACACGCACCACCATGGGATCTGTCCTGCCCAATTCCCTTGGCTGCAACCGTGGACAGGTGGAAGAGCAGGTCTGATGCCTTGGATCTCTCCGAAACACAGTAAATAAAAACCGAACTAAAACGTGTTGGAACAAAAATACAATTTTCGTGAAATATTAATAAAAATCAGTTGTGTTATTCCGTACCTCCTGTTTCATGTACGAACAACTGAATTGGAAACGTGTTTCGTCAAAAATAAATACGTCACGCTCAATGTGTTATCAGTGATGCTACTGAAACAATAAAACAAATTGTACCCCTTTCAGTTTGATTGCCAACAGAAGAAAGTAAACACTTGCAAGTGAAAAGTATATAGCACTATGATATGAAAGAAAGCACTGGCAATTGTGGTACTGGCAACATGGTAACTTACAACTTAAAATTAGTGTCCTGTTTGCTCACGTAGTCGTAAGTGCGGAACTGTAAGAGTGTTTTCACACATTATACGTCATACTCCGCTCAAAAGTAAAGGAGGAGATCTGTTTGTAAAAAACGACCTAAGGTATTATATATGGGGATACCTGACGACGACTTGAACGTACAGCCGAAACGTATAGTACTTAATAGCAAAAAAACAGAGTATTCGTCCATCGTAAGGCTAAAATTATTTATTTATTTTACGAATAATTAAATTATTTAAGAGAAATCAGAGTAGTGATAGGGGAGCTCGTTCTCTCTTAGCCTTGCCCCTTCTAGAAGAAGGAGGCCGATTGTCGGTCTGGCTTTATGGTGGTAGCGACGTCTGCGGTGGCGGAATCTCCATTTGCATGGTGAAGAACGAGCCTTGACTGCGAAGGCAGGCGGAGGCCAAGTGACCGTGGAATGCCCTAACAAGCGCCGCAGCAAACTTAATTACCCCGCGGCGGGTTACAGGTAGTTGACTGTTCCACCAAGCGACCCAACACACTGCTGCGGCGCAACCCCTTCTTCTTCTGGTGGTTGTGAATCAAGATCGGAACTCTATCACAAACATCGATGTCAGGGAAACGGGAGAAAAATCAGACAAAACATGTGAAATATTACAATACACCCCCACCCCCCGAATCATGAAACATACGCATTGAAACTTCCATTCGGAATATGTAGTTGTATTATTTCTAAATGGGAAATGTAGCGTGCTGTTGAAACTTACTTGGGGCGATAGGAGGTGGGTCCAAGTCAAACATTCTCACAACCGACCCCGAAGGTATCCAAGGAGTTCGCGAAAGGTAGAGCTCCGCGATTACTTTTCCTCGGTACTAGGAGGAGCAGATGTTGCCTGCAACTCGCTTCTACCGGTTTGACCTCACGATAGACCCTGGTACTCATTTTACAGCAGGCTGAGAAGAGTAGACCCAGGCGGTGAGTGGTAGCGCCTATTGTTAGAAGATGAGTTTACCAACAACTCGGCCGATGTTAGTGGAGTAGTCAGTGATAGTAACTGTTAGTAATACTAGTAGTAGAAAGAAGGTTCACTCTTCAATTGTAACCGCTATATGAGCAAGGACATTGAAGTGAAAAGTTAAAATATTTTTTCTGACCCCGCCTGGAATTGAATCTGGAGTGATTCACTAGCTGGCACGCATGCTAGCCATGAGCTACCAAAGGGGAAAATGTGAAGTTGTTCATGGATTAGCAGAGTCCGTTTATTCACTATACGTTTCGGTGGACATTAATATTGCTACTTGTTGCTGAATTACGAAAAACAAATCTCCCTCTCTCTCTCTTCATTGACATAATCCACATATAAATGGCGTAGTGACTGCGGCTTCGCTCCTCAAGTATTGTTCAGCTTCATACCGGTTCGTTAGATTTCCCATTCGGTCGAGAGAGATGGATTCATCCGTATCATCCCTCCTCGCTTGCTCCAAACCGATGCCCTTACGTTCCCCGGCAACTCCACATCATTCCTTCCCAACTTCTTCACCAAAATAATGTGGTTATATGGAGAAGGGGGTCTCATAGCCCAGGCCATGTAACGTCGAAATTACACCAGTCTCTTTGGGTCCCTCCAGATATCTATAGATTTTTGTAATATTGTCTTCGAAGATGAAGTGAAAGTGAACAGTCTCGCTTAAGGCTCTCAGGTGTGCCTATGGAGTTCGTGGATGGTATAACTCAACATTTTCTTGACCTCGGGACAAGGAGATGTGACCAGCATCTGGCTGCGATCAGTATGACCTCAATATATAACCGGTGCTCGTTTTACAGCAGACTGAGTTGGCCTGGGAATCAGTCTGGACGTTAAAGTATGAGAAAAATTCCCACTCGAACCGCAGATCGAATCCTATCCGTCCAGTCAGCAACTCCGCGCTCACTCAGCCATGCTGACACCTACACGAAGATGAACGTTCTGTACTATCTTCCTGACAAATATTGATTTCCTCCAGATCATTCATAACTTCTTTTAAACATGTATTATATAACCTTAACTTTTGAAAGTAATTCAAAAATCTTCCCGTAATTCGTTTTGTGGCCAAAATATTGCTAAGGTGTCGGTACCCATAAACACATCTTTTACAGCTTCTGTAATTTTTAAAATATTTTCATACAAATCATTCTTACGACGAAGTCATCCCGAACGTAACTAAGATTTCGTTCATAAGACTTGAAGTTTTTCAAATAACATTTTCGTTCTGCTACGCACTACAGTCATCGCCACTGCAGCCGAAGATTGAGATACATTTGTGGTGTTGGTGAATTTCACATGTAATGGCGCCTCTGCTCCCGCATATTGCTTATCAGCTGCTGTACTTTGCCAACGTTTATAAACGACTATCCCTCTTCCAATTTCCAGTTAAAATACTTGTTCAGTGGGATAACTAAGTCCTCGGGTCGCTTTAACAAAACTTGTCTCTTCCTCCGTGTTCCGAAAATGTTACGGCACAGTCGAACAATAACTGCGGATCATTATATCACCGTAGAAAGAAAAATATCTAAGGAATTATAGAATCGACTGATCTCTGTAGAGAACCCAAGAGAGAAACGATGGTGTTCGCTGCACGTGAAGGTCACGAGTTGTTCCAAGGGTTTCTGCACACACAAAGCCAAATGCCATCATCCCTGTCGAATGCTAGATGTCTTGAAACAAGAAAAGATAAATACTTGAAGCCACACAATTATGTTTATGCAGATTTTAATAGCTTTTGTTCTCCATCAAATCTGAGGACAATATAAATTGTCACATCATTATCATAGAAGCTAAAAAAAATTAGCGTGATCACAATGAATAAATTATTACTTTAAGTTCAGATTCATACGAATGCGTAAGCAATCCTTTAGCTGAAATAAAGTTAACGCATTTAAGCAAACCGGCCAACGGTGCACCGTTGCCACATGGGTAATTGCACGATCCAGCATCAGGTAATTGTAGGAANTAGTCGAAACGTAGGCTAAATGGCAAAATTTTGTTAATTATTTGTCTGGCCTAAATGCTAGAAAACCAATCCCCAGTAATTATTATGGGTGATAACATCTCAAGTACATTATAAATTCCTTTTCCAATGGCGACTAGTAACGAAACGAACAAAACACTTCGATGATCGTGAAAGGAACGATTCGTTCCAGAAGAGTCGTTCGCGGAGCGTTCAAAACCTCACACGAAGAACATGAAATGCGAACCGCGACGACAGACAGCTCCACCCAGGCGCTAAGAGAGAATAAAACGAAGTTTTATATCCGATTGGCCGCTCCTCCTCCTCCTCCTCCTCCTCCGACTCCCGCTTTATTTCCAACGAGGAAACATTTCCACGGGAAACATTTCTGCGGCTTCAATTAAACGGAGCTCACAACCACCGAGATGCAGGAGGAAAGTGAGAAAAGGTGTTTTACATTAAAGCTCTAACGACGTATCCCTCTCCATGGACTAATAAATTAGAGTAATCACCACACAATAATATTCTTACATTGGAGGTGTGGCACAAAATCGAAGATGATAGTTCTTTTGAATTTATATTTCTGTTACTGCTTTTCATTTGAGCCACTACGGACTACGTTCATTTCATCTGGGTTTTCCTTTCCACCGCTCCTTCATTCTTTCTCTATGCTTATCTTTTCTTTCCTCCGTCCATCTTGCACCTGTCATTTTCTTACGCTTTTCCTGGAAACCTTTACTCCTTTGCAATTTATTTCCGAATGGTTTTTCTTGTTTGTATATCCTCTGTACTAATAAGAATTTCTTCCGTGTGTTTCTCAGTCTCCTTTAACCAGGTGTTACCCATTCTCAACTTTCCAAAATAATTAAAAAAGTTTTTGTCATCCATTCTTTTGAGGTGTCCATAAAAGGCAATTCTCCTTTTCCGAATTTATTCTATGTAGTTTAATATTTGTTTTGGGTGGAGTTAGTGAAGGGAAATAAATCGGTTTATATTTTTTCAAGTCATTCTCGGAAAACCAGTCGTAGGGTTATGCCTTTCATTTTATTGGCTGACTTCCTTTTTTTATTTTCCTGATTTATTCAACACTTTGTGGATAGTTCTGATAAGTTATCCGTCGCAGGCATTTGTACCTAGAGAACGGCAGGGCGAAGAAGGTGTTAGATTTAATGATGGATCTGCACTAACAAACATTCACATCTTATAAAATATTGGAATCCGCAACCTTTAGCTCAACGACTTGCCATATAACTTTGACTTGTTTATTATGCTGGAAATACACCATAATGGAATTAAGCTTCTCAACGTTTCCCCGACACAGTGGTCAACTATTAAACTTACGTCAGAGTAAGTTAAGAAGCAAGTTTTTCTAAGATTCTTAAATCAAATCATTTCACAAACGTTTCGTTTATATTCTAACCATCAAATACTATGACATGTTTTCAAAACCAATCTTTTTTGAACAAGTGTTGTGATGGATGTTATAACTGAGTCACGAACGATATGTTGTACTGTTTAGCTTATGTACTTGGTGGATTATGCTCAATAGTAAGTGCAATACAAAATAGAGAAGTTTCGAATTTTTCCCCGGAAAAATATTTTTTGAATAGAATAGTTGTTGTTAATTAAATATTTCATTTTTATTGACCTTTTTTAGGATTTTACTCGAATTTCCTTTAATTGCTCAATGATCTTATCTCGACTTTTGGTTTCCAAGGTCCTTCAAAATGTACCATAAGACCTTATAGATCTTATCCCGTCTTTTTCACGAAGTGTAAAACAATTTTGTGCATTTATAGACCTAACCCATTCTAATAAAAGTCAATCAAATATCAAAATAAAAATATGCATAACATGGAAATAAAAAAATATATTTTATCTAAAATTTCAAAGGCCTACTATGAAGTATCGTTACAAGTTCAATGCAATGTGTGGTAAGCATTCACGAAGAGCATGGGAGAGAAACAAATCTTGCCATTCTTACAATAGACGCGAAGCGATCAAAACCCAAAGTTTACTGATATCTCAACAATAGATATCTTATTCCTTTTTGTAGTATTTGCAAATTGGAAAAGTAGCGTGCTATTGAAGATTATCTACATGATGTGAGAGGAGGTGGGTCGGTTAGTTGGCTTTACCAACAACTTGGCCCACGTGAAGGAGGGGTAAGTAGAAGTAGTTAGTAATAGAGTTATTGCTACTAGGAGGAGTTGGATAGAGGAAAGAAGGTTTGCTTTTCAGTAGTCACAGCTATGTGAACTGGGATATTAAAATGATTTTTTTCTGGCGCCATCGGTACAGCTCGAGATTAGTAGTCTATGGTGAGGTAGAATAGGAGCGAATCACCCAACCACATGTACACACGGGTAGACTGACGCCTACACCAAACTACATGTACACACGGGTAGACTGACGCCTACACCAAACTACATGTACACACGGGTAGACTGACGCCTACACCAAACTACATGTACACACGGGTAGACTGACGCCTACACCAGTCTGCCGAAGTTTTACGGAAAAAATAAAAAGCGACAAAAGAAGACGAAGACAAGATACACAAAATAAATAAAACAATTTGTTTACAGTTTCAACCATCCATTTTTTTTGTACAGTTATGTTGAGGAAGCTATAAATGTAAGTACTGCTCTACTTCACAACAGTATGTATTTTCTTTTTTTTTTGTTTCTTTAATATAAGAATTAAATCCAGCCCTTGGACCCTTGATCGGAATTGATGGAATACGTCCATTGCTTGTTTCCGGAGAGGAAATTAGTTTATTATCCCCCACGTGGTCATAGTCACTTTGCAACTTTTACTTTTTTTGCTATAAAGTTTATTTATTTCTTTACTTTTAAAGAGGAAATGACATCGGCTCGTGAGCAAAAGATGAGAACGAGAGACGACGTAGCCATTTTCCCTTTCGTTCTTTCGTTCTTCGCTGCGTGAGTTTTGTGGGAAGCGACGAATTGGTTCCTACTCGTCGGCATGTGAGGCTCATCGGCACCGTCACATGTGATACTACAGCATCTGGCCGTGTCACATGTAAGTGGAGGGATAATGGCTCCAATCATTTTCTCCGAGAATTGCTCGCAACATTCACACACGTGTGCTCAGTTGTAATCACTCGACACGATTCAGATGGTGTTCATTTCTCTCTCTTTGAGTCGAAAGAATTATGTAATATCTATGAAAAACTAGGCTTAAAGAAGAAACAGAAGCCACTATTTAGAAAAAGTTCTTTCCAGACACAAATATTACGATATTTGAAAAGTTTTTAAAACCCAATATTCTGTAAACACTATTCTACATGTCGAAAACAGTACAATTTTAAATATATATTTTTTTTAATTTTGCACATTGGAGTTAAAATACTTCGGAAAAAATATGTTATAATATTAAAACTTAAAATTTCCTCTCCTTTCGTCTCGTGTCGTCAGAGACATCACGTGACAACATCTGCTTCATATGTTTAATACTTCAAAATCATCGCCGTCACAAAATTCTGATAATTTGTTACTTAGTGGCGGGCAATAGAGTACAGATAAAACTCAACTTATACGAATAATAAGATACAGAACTAGCGTGCAGGAAAATAATTTTGAAATTTAATCATTTATTTTGAAAATTTTGAAAGAGCAATGGTGTGATAAAGTACAAGATCAATTGACGCAATTAATATTTAAAAAAATAAGCTTTTGATAGGAAATACAAACCCATTTTAACTTTTATTGAACTCAATGAATTATTTTATATTGTTGAAGCAAAGGTGCAATAGGTAGCTTTTAAGTATTTTGGGAGCGAATATATAAATTTAACTTCACTCAGTTTAATTATCAATATTAATGATACGAAACATTCTCAGATTTTAGTAGCAATAAACCTTTGTCATCAGGAATTTATCGAAAATGAGGAACATAAATTTTGTCACCATCACAACATTTTAAAAATATGTTATCTGAAACTGATTTCCTCCAGAATTGAAATCTAGATAAAATTATTAAAAAAAAGAATGAAATGAAATTGTGGGTTGAGGTATATTTTTTATCCATCTTCTATCCTCCATTATAAGTTGCATTTTGAGTAACCACAATACATCTCTTGTAGATAAGCAAAGTTATATATTTAGTTTAGACGCAATAGAAATTCACAAATAGTGAATACTTTTACGAATCTTCTTGACTTCAAAGTGAAGTATAAGGGTCTGTTTTGACACTTCATACATCTAGATTATTTTTATTGCAAATTCCGAAGGTGCACAATATTTCCAGTTCATTAAATATCCCTTTTCTAGCCAGCGAGCCATTATAGAGGAGAACTCGGATGACACACCGAAACATTAATAAACATTACACATCGCGTTTCGATAAAAACGAGAGCTCCGTCGCAGCATAAAACAGAAAATGTCTTTTATGGGACGATCCTCCGAGTGAAGGAACACGGGATGAAAACTCGTCCTCGGTAAAAATCAGATAATCCCAGAGCAGATGGGCGGATGAGAGTCCGTCTGAGCGGAGCGGCGAGCGAATCGTCCGTGCAGAACGGTCTCTCGAAGATCCATCAATGGCGGCGGAGCGTCGACGGTGCTGCCCTCTGGCGGGGCGACGTGGATGCGCAGGCTTTTGTCTCCTCTGATTACTCATTCATACGACGAGCGCGGCCGCCGCAGCCAATAGGAAGCCGCGATAGAACGCGTCCAGCCACGAGCGACATAGCAATGGAAATGAATGCGACCAGGTTTGGGATACAATCGAAAGCTAAAAAGAAGAAGAAGAAAGGTTAGACAGAGGAGGCAACTTTGCATGGCGCCATGAGAGAGGGGGAGAGCGATCTCTTTCCCCATCCCCGCACCGGCAACAACCGGACCGAGAAGCTGCTGCCGAAGCCGACTGCGTCTTGAGTTATGTCTCCCGTGTCGTTTCAGAGGTGGTCGCGGTAAAAAGCGACCGGGTCTTCGGGAGCCCATGTCCCCTCTCCGGTGGAGACAACCGCTTTTGGAGATATTGATGGCATCACGACGTCCCCTGCCCCCACCCCACCCCTCGGCGTCCTTGGCCACTCACCTGGAGGCGGCTGCGGCGGCTGCGAAAGGAAAGGACACACAGGGAAGATTTGTTCCGAACGGAAATATGACCACAATTTTTAACATTGTTTTGCCAATATAATTATCCTATGGCATATACTCCAAGTCATGTAACTTATGCAATATGGCTACCTAACACGAATTGCCAACTTCTGCGAATTCAAGTTATGTTCAAATAAATATTAATAGTAGTCACAAAAGTGACTATTTGCTGTAAGGAAATACAGTTTGATAACACAAACTAAGACAAGGTAATGTTCGTTCCACACGCTCGATGCAGAAAGCGCAGAATAACACCACAAGAATATGCGAATTGAATTACTGTCTGAGGTTGGCGGTGGATTTAAGTTTTCAAAAATTACAATTTCCTGCCAAGTTTATCGTCCCTCACCCACGTGGTCAAATGCAGTTTGCAACTACTTTTTTGAAAATAAAGTTTATAAACATAACGCGAGGTACACATATTATTACTCTTGTGGACGATGGCGAAGTAAAAGTGTTGGCTATATTGTGCACAAGCCAACATCCAAACTATACCAACATCAAGCCAATAAATACAGAAATAAATAAATAATTTATTGTCGTGAGAGCTGCGTAAAATCACGTTGAGGACAACAAAGTAATTTACTGCGACTAATATACAATAAACTAATAAACACAGCGCATGGTTTCCGTTCACGATTTTTTTTCTTAAGTTAAATTTCTCGAAGCAAAGAAACACATAAAAACATTCACTCGAAAATTAATTAGATTTGAGCCCACACTTCCACAATACGTGCTGCCTCCATTATATTTCACACACTTCGATAATTGGATTTTTCATTTCCTGATATCAGAAACTATTAAAATTAATAAATTTCGAAGTACGTGTAACTGGAAGAATAATTGTAGCCGTCCAATATTCGAAGTCAATGGTTTTATGTTTACATTGTGTTTGTTTTGCGACAATTCCACGAATATAATGAATGAATCACATCATAAGCAAGACAAACAATGTTTTGTGCTTAACATCCAATTTGCTTTGTTTCTAAGAGGGTTTCATTGTATCATTTCATTCATTATGATAATTTATGTTTTTATTTAAAGTTTCTGAGAAGTTACAAATTTGGAAGAAAGAAATTGGACATCACTTACTAATTTTCAATTAGTTTTCAGTAGAATGAATATAAAACAAGACAATGACTTTTGCAACATTAGATGAAATTATGAAACCAAGAGGCCCTTCGTCTGCTTCTTACAGTAAGATAGAATTTCTCTCAAAATGTTGAGCTCAGAGCTATTCACAGCCACTATAATCATCAGAATGACATCTAAAAGGATAAAATGAACACTTTTTGTGAAATCGATATATAAGAGAATGGAGAGTGAATTAAATTCGAATATTATCATAACAAAGAAAACATTACGATAAAATGAATGATATCCACAACAAGTAATGTTGTGAAAATTAATAAGAATGAAGAATTTTGACGACATAAGGGAGAAAATAAACCACGAGCATAGAGAATATTGGTCGAAATTAACCCCATAATATTTCACGGAAAGCGTCTTAAAAGATAGAAGATTAAATTTCAAGAATAGAAGAGTGGAATTTTGTTTTTGGAATAAGAATGATGTAAACCGTTGAGAACTAAAGCATTAACGATAATAAGTAGAAAAAAAAAGACAGACGGGAAATGCAAAACTTGACAACACAACGAACGAATCAAGAGGTCATATCACTCAGATATATTGAAAGATAATCCTCAATACGATATCTCAAAAACCATGGTTTTCAGAAGAAATATAAAGAGACAAGACTGATGCTTCTTGGTAAAGTTTTTTGTGTTCTCATACGCCACATTACTACGATTTCAGAAATGATTTCTTTCCTAATCAGAAGAGAAACAATTGATCCGAATTTTTAAACGACCGCAATCGTCTTTTGTTCTTGAAAGGGACTTCTTTCGTCTGATAGAAAAGTCTTGAGATCCGAATTCAGAACGTAGCAGCGTATTGCATTGCAATGAATGTTATCTATAGAAACCACTCCATGTCGGCACAGGATCCCATGCAAAGTCAATCACGTCCCAGATGGATACTCGAGGTTCTTTGTTTCTCGAAGCACATACATAAAGATCAGGTCACAAAAGCGGGACTCCGTAATCCCAGTTCACCTTATCGCTTCCATCCGATCGCGCATGTGTTGGCAACCCTGGTGGGTGGCGACTGTGGCTCTCCCAGCGGTAGCGACGACAACACTGTCTTCGATCGTCTTCTCTTTTCTCTTCGTTTTTCGTTCGTAGACGTCCAACATCATTCCATTTAGAATTCGCGTCCTGGGGATACGGGTGACACTTCGAACGTGTATCTGTGGACGACAAATTAACTTCTATTGCGATGCAGGTGGAAGTGATCTCATCGTAGATGGGTTGAATGCAAAGGATCGGATGCTTCTGACGTCATAGCAGTTGGTATTTGTTTACTCACACTTGTTGGTATTAATATTGACATTATTCACGTCTACAATCGTAATTCAATCCGCGGTTAAAAGTTTTCTAATGGTCTATTGCTTCTCTAATGTCAAAGAATTTACTGATTTTAATAAAAGAATTTAATGAGAGATTCAATTTACCAATAAATCTTGTATTCCATATGATTCCGGATGATGCAAGTAATGTTAGTTAATCACACCATTATAGTACTCTAGATACTGATTAAATTCCTCCCAATTAAATGCATCTTGTTTTTAATCATTTTTATTTATGAGGGTTTATTTCTAAGAGTACACAACCTTGGCGCGGTTGTATAAATTACCCAGTTACATTTCAGTTACATATCACATTAAAATATAAAATTTAAAATGTTCTGGAAGGTTGCAGTTCAACCTTCTCTGTCAAGCAGTTCATTAAAGATAGTCTACCGGAAGTTCTTTAAAGAAATGTAAACTGGTTATAAAGTGATTAATGTGATTTTAATGTGATATGTAACTGGTTTTTTAATAATCTTCATACAATCCAAACCCTGATCAAGACGTCAACACACCTCGAAACGTTGGCAATCTACTGACCAAATGTAATAAAGGAAGAGATGTGAACAAAATAATTCTGCAGTTGTAATGATTGTCTATAACTAAGACACATAGTACAGTGAAGGAGTTGTTTACTGAGAAGATAAAAAGACAATCGAAATTTCTTCATTCCAAAGTATTATTTTTGTGTTTCATGCAACACAAAATTGTTCCCGCGTAATTTTTAATGAAATGGACGTGAACAACTATCATATCAATACGAAACTTTCCTCTACTTTCCGGCAAACGAGGAAAGTTATTCATCGAAAGTTGATGCAAAACTACAGAACTCTAGTCAAACTAGAGATCATTCTTCAAATACATTGTTTCAATTTAAACAGTAAAATTAAAAATTTGCCGTTTATAGTACACTATAATTCATGAATTACTGTTATAATTTTGGTTCGATAACATTATTGAATATTCACGTGCTTGGCTAGAGCTGGCACTGTCATAATACGTAAAATAAATAAAGAGATCATGCTCAAGCTAAATTAGTGACTGTTTTAAAGTCAGAAACCCCATAGTGCACTAAATAGACTTTTATATCATTACAGATCGAATTATACTTCAGGTCATGTTTAATTCAAATTTCAGAATATCTTTTCTCATTCTCCTCATGTGGTGAGACAATTGCAGTTTCTGTCAATCACATGAAACTGGCGATCGAAGTCGGAAGCAAATGGTAAACAGTCGACGCCAACACAAGAGTCGGAACAACACAAGAGATCGGTAATGATAATAATAAATTTTATTGTCAGAGAAGCAAAAGCAGTTACAAACTGCAATGTATGACCACGTGGAGGACAATAAATTAATTTACTCTCCGGAAGCAAGCAAGGGACCATCCCATCAATTCCGATCAAGGGCCCTAAGGCAGAGGCGGGTTTAACACTTCAACATACTCGTAACGATAAAAAATAGTTGGACACATGTTATAGTATTAACAAATACCAACAAATATTGTATTTAAAAAAACATTTCATAAGTGCGTATTATTATGAAGCTATAAATCATTCGGAAAGTATGGTTGATATTTCGTAACTAGCGAGTCTTTATAAAAAAAATCCACTTCTATCCGAAGGAAAACCGGAGAAACCCCGAGCCAGAAGAGGGTGATAAAAGGGGTAGAGGGCAAAGACAGGGTAATAAATTAATGGCAATCCTTAAGAGGAAATTTTGGTCAATGAATTTATATCAAGAGAAACAATTTTTTTTCGACAAAACGATTCCACATTCTAATTTTTTTTCCCTTGGAAATAATAACAAAGGTGACTACACATTACAATAAGCAATATTTAAGTGAGTTAACTCTGAAAACCTTCAGAATAAGTGGTAATTCGAATTTTTACGAAAATGTTGATACATGTGATTTAACTCTGAAAGGATCATTTACGGTCTCCAGCGTCAAAAAGCTGCCCTTTTCATTTTGTGTGTCAATCTTGTGCAAGCAGAATAACATGTGTATTATTGTAATATTGTAAATAATAAAAATATTCAGAAATTTTTTCGAAATGCAATGCTGTTCATGAGTTAAATGGAGAGAATGTCTTTTCCCAAAAAAAGACACCATACTCTTTCTTAAAGCTTGTACTTCCTATCACTCGAATCGACTAATGATGGGTAATAAGTGAACTGTCTTCTAGGAAATATCGAACTAATTTTGTACCAAATGAACCGCCACATGCTGTGGTCGACGAACGTATTTGTTTGCTTATCATTCCTTCCGTCTGGGGTAATTTTCTAACCACCACAATTCAGCTGTCAGCTATTTTAGAGCGTACCTTGAAATTTTAATAAAAATTGAAATGAAAAAATATATTTGTATTCTCCGGGAAGTACAACAAGAGGCGATGGTTCTTTCTTAAAATTTGCAAAGTCTTGTTTTAAACTATTAGGTATAAATCTAGAGAAACGAATGAAAAATACGAATTATATTTAGAAAAAATTTATTGAGCTCAGTTTCACTAAATGATTTTTAGTCACTCTACATCGTTCAGGATTTACATGTGAATGAGATTTCCTATTCCTAGGAACGTTTTCAGTCGGAGAGAAGACTCGCTGAATCCAGCTTAAAATTATAGTAACTGTGGGAATAAATAAAACTTAAGTTCAGAAATAAGCCAAAGAGTATTTACGGAAATGTAGTAGATAAGTGGTCGGTGATATCAAAATTTAAAGTAGGGGTAATAATTTTTTTTTTTTTCGAAGTAATTTCATAAAGTTAAAAATGAATATAAAATTTAATTTTTGATGATTTTAAAACGTTACGGACACACACACAAAACAAGGATAATTCTGAATCCTATGTTTTTGTGTTTTAATAAGTACAAATTTGTTGGTATTGTATCGATACTATAACACGTATCTAACATTTTATTCTTATCTAAGGAGTGTGAAGCTGAAAACTCAAATCCTTAGCCTCTGCCTTAGGGCTCTTAATCGGAATTGATGGGATGGTCCCTTGCTTGCTTCCGGAGAGTAAATTAATTAATTGTCCCCCGCGTGGTCATACGCAGTTTTGCAACTGCACTTTTGACAAGTATTATTATTATTATTGTTCAGTATTGAATCTGTCAACATTAAATAAATAATGTTTGGAATATGATGGGAGGGTGCGTGCGATGAAGGCAAGCCAAGGAATCTTACACAGGTAGCTCGGAGCCGCAGGAATCCCCCTCATTTGTCATCACGTGACGTCTGGCCTTCTCTTCATTCGCTTCAGAAAACAAATGAACAGTCTCAAGTACCGATCCAAATCAGCCCACATCCTCTCCCACGATTTTTCTCAAAATCAGTCTCCTCCAAGCAGTTCGCATCCCATCCACGTAATTAATTGTTCTCGAGATATAAAAGCTGTTCTGAGCTTCTGTATCCTTTCATTTTACAATTCTCAAGATGCAGCCCAACCGTTGCTGTGATATGTAAACACACACGTCCCGAATTGTATAAATCTCGCGCGACGAATGTCTGAGTAGAGCACAACTGAACAGGCAGCTTCGCGATCCAGCATGACATTCCGGTTCTACACCAACCCCATTTGCGGAGAAGTATGCAATGAATTCCAATGACACGACGAAGGAAGCTTGCTTGCAATGATAAAGTGCGTCTTCACAGACCTATTTTTCAGCCAGAGTCCTCCGATGTTTCTTTGTTTTTTTCATTTTTTTGCTTTGGTTAGTTTTCAAAAATCCAATTACTCCTCTCATAATAAAAACAAATTGTTTCTCAATGGCGTAAGAGCGGGAGGTAGAAATTAACCTAAGCGTTAAAGATTTAAATGGAGATCTGTGATGAAGTATACGTTTGTGGNTCGATACAGATTCGCTTTCCCTCCAGCTGTTGAATCAACATTCCTGCACTGCCGCGTAGAGATGCCATTCAGCATATGCAAGCTAGGAAACCAACACGACGTGAACCCGCTATTACTGTATTCTGAGTTGATTGTTGAAACCCGACCGACCGAGTTTGTCACAGTTGAAAGTTACATATGTAACTGTACGAATAATACGGTGTCTTCTACGTTCCATCCAGAACATTCGTTGGTCATATTTCCGTTAGCTACATCAAAGATATAATTCTGTGCATGATCGGTTTGTCACACCATAACACGACATTTTATAGACGAAGATGCCAAATTTTGTCCCGTGTTTTCTTCCCTAAAACCTTTTTCCTTCTTGCATTGTGAGTAACCGAGTTACAATGGTGAGCCCTAAAGCCCCAATAAAAAAAGGTACCGACTTATGAATTAGTGAAATTCATTATATATATTTGGGTTTTCACATCACATGTATCCAAATTACGAAAAAAAAAATTCATATCACTAATTGTTCGCTTGAATGTTCATAAGACGTAGATTTTGGGAAATAAAATTCCCAAAGTACTTGAATTGATAGAAAAATTGTACATTAACAAATAATTATTAGTTGTACAAAATTACACGGTCACTGGAGAGAAAGCAGACGTATTGTGGAGGGAGCCATTGCTTCAGTATTACACAAGTCGGGGTTTACCTCCATCCGACGTTTTTGGGTTCATGAGTGGAAAAATGATTGAAAAGCATCGGATCTTGAAGTGTCAAGGTGTCTGAGAAGTATAATTCTACTACCAAGTTTAGATCACATCGGAGCACGGTGCTCTCTCTTATAGCTAGGGACGCGAAGGGCGAGACGTAAAAATAACGCAATACGACCGATGTTAGTTAGGGCTTGAGGCGTAAAGCGTTTTAAGTACTAATTGTACTTTAAGGTTTCTAGAAGAAAAAAAACATCTTCAAGCTTTTAAAATATATATTTCATATTTTTTGTATCTTCTAAATACTTTCTTCTACGATGAGTGACCAAAGAAGGAACTTTTCGGTAGATACATATTTTAATTTTCAATTTTACTGAAAATTATTTCGTACATTTTAGTACAGTGTTTTTTTTATAAAAGTTAGTTTCAAAGTTTTTTTTACGTTTCTTTTTTTGACTCACACATTGAAGGCCAAGTATATTCTTTGAAATCTTTATAGCCTTCCCAAAATTGGATCAAATGGCAAAGAACGAGAATGGAATCGGATACATATTTATCATTAATTCTAGGTTTATTTTAACAAAATACTATTGGGAAATACAACAAGCATCTTCGAAACATTTTATGGTGACAACTAAAAATTTGTCAGAAGCCATTGAATCAAGTTTTGAACAAGATTTAGCAAGATGTACCGGGAGATTAGTGCACGTCAACTGCCCAGTAACTAAAATCTAGTGGAGTTTCTATAACAAGTTTTCTAGCTTAAATTTATTGCAAATATTATGAAATTTATCGCATAATTTTATGCTGTACAATAATTAATTTTTATTTCAGCTTAGAATTTTACACTGAAGCGCCTTGAGCTTATTTAGATTGTAACTTAAGTACATACTATTCTCTCACAGTAAAGTAAGGTCTATGAGCAGCATGCAGATGTAATATTTTGCTCATATTTTTTGGTAAGATTTCAATTTTATTTTCTCAGAGACTGAGTACTGCTGCATTGTAGATGTTGAATTGAAATGGGGATTCCTTTTCTATTGTGCCCTTAGGAAACTCCAAGAAAATATTTCCCTAATATTTTCTCATCTGTTTTATAGTGTTTACACTGTATTCCTCTAAAAGATGTATATGGACCGTGTTAACAATTCTACAAGTCTAAATGTTGAACTATTGACCTTTTTTTTGTATTCAATCAAAATGAGTTCCAATTTTTAAAAAAATATATTGGTTTTTAATAAGTTATTCATTTTACGCGATCTGTCGAAATAATTGGAGGGACATGTTTGGTAGATCTTCTCATCATACTATACATATCGCTTCTATGATAACCAAACGATTCCAAATGATTTTAGGTAAATTATTATCAATAAAGTAAATTATCAAAAACATATTTCAATAAGTAGAAATAATGATAGATCATGCTAGAAAAGAAGAAAAAGATTATGTGACTATCAGAAGCGAAC
The DNA here is from genome assembly GCA_002313205.1 of Laupala kohalensis. NCBI lineage: Eukaryota > Metazoa > Arthropoda > Insecta > Orthoptera > Trigonidiidae > Laupala > Laupala kohalensis. The sequence goes on from NNCF01126065.1 coordinate 543,459, forward strand.
ATTGTTTCCCGTCAGATTTGATAAGCATATATCCAAGGAGGGTGAATGATATAACATTACTGTGGAGTATACTCCTTTTATGACATTAATATTTGAACATAAAAAGTATTATTTTACAGAATAGTAATGTTCTTAACGATCAAAAAACAATTATCTGCGAGAGATATTTTTAGTTTATATTGTGACACCTGATGAGATGGGGAATCTAGTGAGTGAATTGCGAAAATATAACTTTTTGTAGCAATCCTTGTTGTTCGTGGAGTTTCACGATGGTAAGAGGGCGGGGCAGTCGGTCTCCACGACGACCGGGAGACGGAGCGAGTCTCGCCGGTTGCAGACTGCGTCTTCGGACGGAGCTCTTAGCGCAACACATGGAGCACCCAAATCAATAATTCAATGCTCTTCAAAATGATCGAACGCAACAAGAAGAAAATATCGCGATTTCCGAGGACTATCATATTCAATAAATACATTTGTCGTCATAAAAGCAATTACTACAAACTGAGTAAATAAATGAATAAATTTATTGTCAAAAAAGCAGTTACGAACTGCGTATGACCAAGTGAACCGAGTCCAATTTTCTTTACCTTGAAGGAATTGATCTAATCTTGACAGATCGATGTACATTACAAGAAGTAAAAGATTTCGTCATTCTGTCATTATTTATCGATGCAAAAAACCTTTTCTGTCGCATGGCGGCCATCTTCAGGGATTCAAAATATTTTTGCAAAATATAAATTACATAACAAATATAAATTGAAACATTCTAAAAACAATCTACCCCCTTCTTCTTTGAAAAGCTAATAATTTTCCATATAATACGAAAATATAAATTACAAAATAAAAACAAATTGCAACATTAGATTATTTTTAGAATGTTTCTATTTGTTTTTATTCCTTAATTATTGAAAATTATTAATTATTCAAAGAAGAAGAAGGGGATAGATTGTTTCTAAATTTTTTAATTTATATTTATTATGTAATTTATATTTTGTAAAACATTTTTTGTAGAACTGAAGATGGTCACCATGCGGTGGAAAATGCCTTTTGCATAAATAAATAATGACAGAATGACGAAATCTTTTACTTCTTTACCTTGTTGAGTCGCACCCCGAAACTTCCACCCTGCTACTTGACCTTCTTTCCACATTTCACGGAGTATTTTGGGAAAAAATGAAAATATGTAAAAGAGAAAAATACTGTTGTAACTTTTATCTAGATTGGCTGTAATGTCATGACGAAGTTACATGTTTATAAGATAATTATTGATCTTTAGTTCGATACTTAGTGTAGCGGGATGTTTATAAGAATATGCTAAATGATATCAAGATGTACAACTGCGACGTAACTGAAATTCATTTTTAAGCACTGTAGTAAGGAACGTAGATACCTCATTTCCACAATAGTATGCACTAGTAGACGTAGCACGTAGCCCTAAGGAAGTCTCTTCCTTTCGTAGAGCTCGTCATATACAAGTTGATCACGGATTCACGATACAAACTTCGAGGGTTGCTACAGAACGCTGTAGCAGTTATTTATTATATAGGAATATTGTATGGAAGCAAGTGACGCGGTGAGACGCAAACTCAGGAAATAGGAAATCTAGGGAAAGAAAAACTGTTTACTGACAGCGTCGTTGACAAGTACAATGTTTACAATAACTGTTCAAAGTTACGTCTACCAACATCTGGACTGTACATGCGGCACAGCGTCAACAGAGCGACTTGGGTACACATTCAACGATACCAAGTATTTCACACACACATGCAGCAGCTACTAAGAGGATATTCGAGCAACGATATCATGTAATTGAGCCTCACCGCGTCACTTGCACCCCATACACTATTCCTATGATTGTTACAGTGTCCTGTCCCGACCCTTAAAGGTTGTAGCATGAAATCGGGATCAACCTGTATTTCTCGAACAAAAATGAAACCATGATTTCGTAAAATTCTGGAGTAAGGACGATATTGTTACATATATTTAAATGTCAATAAGCGATTACGAAGTAATCTTACAATCGCGCGTAAAACTACGAGTTAGTAAATTTCAATGACATTCGTGTATAATAATAATAATTTGTTAATCTGCAAGCGAGCAATGCTTGCAGATTAATTGCTATAACATAATTAAAAGAAATTAATAACTAAAAAAAAAAAATACTCCAAAAAAGAGTTGCTGTGAACAGTGACGCACACTTCACATATTCATTTATTTTTTTTCATTTTCATCTTAGGTTTTTGAGTATTGAGGCAAGGGAATTTCCCCTCCTCGGTCTTTGGCCCGCACGTGATCTGCCGCCGTTTCATTTGTTGGATGTTGCTTCAGTCGTCGTAGGAGGAGGAGGAGGAACAGCGATCTGCTTTCGCTCCGTCTCTCGCGGACGGAATGGAAATGCACGAATCGTGTTGCTCTGGAGTCAAACCCACGACACTCCAAAAACAGTCTTAAATTAATGGAATGTACTTTCATATCTCGACAACAAAATGATAGTGCATTAACGTTAGAATAGTTTACACTCTTGTCATCGCCATCACAGGTGATTTCAGTGTCAGGTGGGTGGGTCACCGTTTGCTCATTCCAGGTGAAATTCGTCGTCGTTCAATAAATATTCTAAATCTAAGTTTTCCAGTTGTTTCAGTATTTTATGCTTCATTTATTTCATGCTTCATTAGCAAAATACACAAACTATTAGCGAAGCTGTATTGGAACTTCCGGATCTGTTCAGTTCCAACTGTCACAATTGTGATAGTAGAAACAAATCACAGAATTTCGACCACTCAGAACAAACCAATCCGATTTCCGTAATTAGATTGTCAGTCTATATACTTTAACGCAACAATATACGAATTCGTGGAAATTACTGATCATAATTACGATTGCTACAAAAATGTAATACAACAATAACTTGTGTCTAAAGACACCTTCCATTGAGGTAATCAAACAGCAGTGTGGCTAATCTACTCCAAGAAAAAAATTATAATAGCAATTAGAAACTGTCACAATTATGTGAAGCCGGTCTGATCCTCTCCCAGTGCGTGAAAAAAGTGTGACACCCTGGTCTCAAAGGGATATAGAGAAGTAGTCCTTCCACAGGAACTCTATTTAATTTACGTTCTTACTCCTGTATTAAGACATTCCTATACATAAGTACGGCATTAACTTAAATTGCTCTTTTCATAAATAATCTTCAAAAAGTTACGTTTTTGAAAGCTTCCAGGCAAATTTTCGCTTCGGCTGTTTCCGTTCACAAGCGCATTCACTGCTTCATATTTACACGTCACAATTTCAATGGCAATATTCACGTGAAATAGAAAAGAAAAAAAAAAGAAAAGAAGAAGAGGTTCCGCGTTCCGAACGCGTATGAAAATTATACTAAAAGGAGTGGTATTGAATGAGACGTCGAAAGTGGTATTTTAAAAATATTATGTTGTGTATCGAAAATAAGGTATATGATTTTTCAGCGCGTGCTTTTGGGCAGAGAAAGATGGAAACACCCCGTGGAAAATTTCAGTTTTCAATGCAAAGTGAATGGTGGACACCTCGTCCTACGAAATCATCTTTTTACACAAATTTTCTTAGTTCGTCTTATTGATTTCAACGGGCAACAGAATTTTTCCTTCCTTTTATTATATCTATTTGTATCCGTTTTTCCTTCGGGTAGAGGCGGATTTCTTATACAGGTTCTCTAGGTTTTTGTCTAGGGGCGTGTTTATTGTAACAATAAATCGTGAATTTAGTGTTTTTTCAACTCTTATGATTTTTTAAACACTATACTCAGAATAATCTATAGTTCGAAAATAACTTGTACATGTAAATTTACAAACATATTGACATTATATATGTATTATATCTCGCAGCTAACTTTTTATCTTATCTACGAACTTATGCAAAAAAAAACATTTGAATCCGCCTCTGCCTTAGACCTCTCTTGATCGGAATTGATGGAATACGTCCCTTGCTTGCTTCCGGAGAGTAAATTAGTTTATTGTCCTCCACGTGGTCATACGCAGTTTGTACTGTTTTTTGACAATAAATTTATTATTATTATTATCTCCTTGAGGGGGGAACGTGTCCCCAGTGGCAGCGATTGGGAGTCAAAAAATACTGACAATTTTTATTAACATGACACTAAGTATGATTTAAATAATGAAATAAATCAAAGGAAAGACAAATGGTGATTACCACATCAAGGATAGTGTTTTTAATTATTATAATTCCTACCATTAGACGGTTAAAATAAAAATCAAAAAGTCCCCCACTAATCGCCGCCACTGCGTGCCCCCTATGCTCCGCCACAGCAAAATAAGTATCGTTACGTGTGTGGAATGGTGGGTGGTATGTATAGTGTAGTTTTTATGTCGCGTTATGAAAGGGTGCTCAAGAACATCGTTTGCGTGCAGATGTGTTGCGGGACTGCCGAACCTTCCGGAAGCGAAGGAGATGGATTGGTTTCTACAGCAATCTGTCCCCACAGTAGACATATTGCAAGGCTGCCCTCTCATTATTTCTCTTTTAGAAAGAGAGAGAGAGATTTTGCCATCAGCGTTTGACGTCTTTCAACCCAATCCCGGAGAAAGAGGTAGTTTCTTGCGAGAGGTAATTTTCACGTCGGAGCACGAGGAGCGCTGCGAAGCATAAAGCAGAGCGTTGACCAATGGGAGAGCGAAAGAATCGCACGTGGGGAGGAAGGTAATGGTTTGTGTACCAACCACATGGCGAGTACTCACGCATGCGAAGGACGTGTGTAGTGGGGTTTCGCTCCTTCAGAAGAACTATCAGCGTTTAACATGCGACGGTGTGTGTTGTGTACGCGTATGCACTACGCGGTGTATCTATCTACACACGCAACTGCGTATCCACCAGCTGCGGGCTCCGGAGATGGATATTCTAAGGAGAAAATATTGATTTTTTTAAGTAAAAATGCTTTTAAACATTTTTAATCCACAACTTCCGAGTATTTTCATCATCTACGGTCGGGCGAAAGTGGGGACGGACCAGGACTCGAACCCGGGCGATCTTACTCTGCCTGATGGTGTGCTACCATTGCGCCACCCACCACGACTCTCAAAGTCCGGATATCACGTCCTCCAGCTCCAGTAACCCGCGATACATCCCCCTCCACTTGTATCCGTTTTCCACGTACGTATGTGTCTGAATTTAATTCTATTAAATAGTTTTGCGTCACCAAAACTGAGGCGTGATTTCGTGCGTGACGAATGTGCAGCGGAAGAAAAGTTAAATTCATAGCTCCTCGTGTTAAAAAAGATAAAAAAATTTATAAGTCAAGAGTCAGTAATATTAACACTACAATTATGTTGGTGTTGGTATAAATATGTCAAGGAGACAATAAAAAGGTGATTGATGAACCTATTTGGTTGTTTCTATACCGTATAATTCATTTCCATTAAGCTTTTCAATGCTACAATACAGGGAGTAAAATAAGAGAAGCAATAAAACATTTTAATCGAATTGAAATGCACAAGGCTACGAAATAATTTTACAATGAAAAATTATTTTATAGTTATTTAGATTATTTTTTTCTTTTTCTAAAACTAAATAGTAAGGATTTTAAAAGTCAATGTCCCGCCAAGGGGTTCGTGGAGGGCACAACTCTGCAATTTCTTGGCCTCGGCACTAGGAGGAAGATGTGACCAGCTTCTCGATCCGGTCAGTTTGACCCCAGGATAGACCCGATACTCATTTTACAGCAGGTTGAGTGGGTCTGGGATCCAGTCTGGATGTTGAGGTGTGATGAAAAATCCCCACCCCTCAGGGAACAGAACCCAATGGGCCACGCCGACTCCTAGTAAGCATGTTACAGGAGAGCAAAGTGAACAGTACTTGAGTTGCAAATGAAGTACAACAGGAAAAAGCGGCCTGTGACACGTGAGGCGCCTGAAGTGCGTGTGACGGTGGCGGAGACGTTATGGAAGCGCTTCACTTGTTGGTCACGAGGCGTTACATGGAATTGAAAGAATCATTTCGCCAAGGCGATTAGGTATTACCATTAAGTATTCATCTCAACCTCTCTCTCTCTCCTAAAATATAATCTATCATAAATACATCCCTCTTTCGTACCGAGTAGTTATATAAGTATATAAATTTATTGTCAAAAAACAGTACAAACTGCGTATGACCACGTGGAGGACAATAAATTAATTTACTCTCCGGAAGCAAGGGACGTATTCCATCAATTCCGATCAAGGGCCCTAAGGCAGAGGCGGATTCAAAAATTTCAGCAAAAGTTCCTAGATAAGATGAAAAGTTAGCTACGAGTCATAATACTAATATAATATCAACATGTTCGTAATTTAACACAAAAGATTTATTTTACATGTACCAATTATTATCGAACTATAGATACTTCTGAATATAGTATTTATAAGTCATAAGAATTGAAATAACACTACATTCACGATTTCTTGTTCCAATAACTTATAACAATTTATAACAACTTATAACAATTTATAACAACTTATAACAATTTATAACAACTTATAACAATTTCAAAAACTATTTTCTTGCATGATTGTGTTGTCTTATGGCTCATATTAATTTAGTTTTATGTGTACTCAACTTTGGCAAGGTTGTGTACATAAATTCTGTAGCCTCATCCTGGTCCGGGTTTTTCTCCGTTTTTCCTTCTGGTAGAGGCGGATTTATCATACAGGTTCTCTAGGCTTTGTCTAGGGGCGTGTTTATTGTAACAATAAATCGTGAATTTAGTGTTATTTCAATTCTTATGATTTTTAAACACTATACTCAGAATAATCTATAGTTCGATAATAACGTCTACATGTAATTTTTTGCTTAAAATTACAAACATATTGACATTCTATTAGTTTTATAACTCGCAGCTAACTTTTTATCTTATCTAGGAACTTATGCAAAAGAAAATTTGAATCCGCCTCTGCCTTAGGGCCCTTGATCGGAATTGATGGGATGGTCCCTTGCTTGATTCAGGAGAGTAAATTAGTTTGTTTTCCTCCACGTGGTCATAGGCAGTTTGTATTGCTTTTTTGACTATAAATTTATTATTTATTTATTATAAAAATCGCGCCTCTAGACACACACTGGTATGACATGCTTTGAACACGTGATTGACGCAAATGGAATGCATATTGAACAAATGTGTGAGTAATAAAGTTTTGTTTCCAATATGTCTTTTATGTGTCCCCTTCTCACTTGTTGGTCAAAATTTGAACTATTTGTTATTACAGATTTGTTTTCCCCGTTGTTCATGTAACGTATTTACCAAATTTAAGGGAACGAGTTCTACGTATGTCGAAACTGGGTAACTTTAATAATAACCAACCGGTATACAAGTCCAATGGTGGTGCGCTGAAAAAATAAAAATTCCAAATAATTGAGGAAGAGCAAGAGGAATAGAGTTTATCATCAATAACATACACGAATACATGGACTGAGGAAGGTAACCATAATTAACTTGAGCAAAAACAGCGGGGAGACAATCCTAGAATTTTTTATAAAGTCATGGTTATCTTCTGGAGGCCCATAGGAGACAAATGTCCCAGAAATCATAAATTCCTCGATGTGAAATGGGAAAATTCAGGCACATCTCAATTCGAATATTTGATGTGGGGATTAATTTTACCAAGGAGATTCAAGAAATGATGGAAGAGAAAAAGTTCTTAGACATCGATTTGAACCGTGAGAATTGTTGGCTTATGTCTCCTCAAAATGAACGTACGTGTAAGAGGCGGGGAAAGTGAAGCCTTGAAATAGAGTATAGCGTGTTTCACATCTTAGTGCTGTTATTTACGAGAAATAGATGATTTTATTCACATTTGTGATGTAACTGGATTCAGCTCAATATGCCCGATATCGGACCGGACCAAATTTATGGGGAAGAATGATGAGGAAAATTCAAATATCCGGAGAACATGAATGCACCTTGTATCTCCACTTGTTTGCAATGGGAGAATCGAATACTAGGTTACCACACACACCTCGCTGTTATTGCATTGTATGTGTGAATGGGAAATGTAGCGTGATATTGATGCTTATCTTCCTAGAGCGATAAGAGGTAGGAGGTGGGTGGTGGGGTTATAGATAGCAGGTGAGCCCGTTAGCTGGGTTCACCAACAACTGGGTCCATGTGGAGGTGTTAGTAGAAGTAGTAATAGTAAGAGGTAGTGACTAGGTACTGATAGAGAAGCGTATCAATTATCATAGATTCACTACGTCCACGAGGTGGGGCAAATGTTGGACGGTCAGATGTGATCCGTACCATCGGGCAACGGACCAAGGGATGAAAGGGAAAAATACATGATATGGCGTGAAGACCAACAGAGAACAGGATGACTAGTTATGAACGATGAAGTGGCGAGACATACATAGACAAGGATTGAAACAGTGAGACGGACATCAAAGAAAGAGAGAGACCTAAAACAGAGATATTTAACGATACTCAAACCCAGGTAATGGTCTTACGGTCGACATACATGGGCTGACATTTTTTCTTTTTTGTGGGGCTTTAAGACTCGTCAAACTGACATTGTAATAATAACAATAAATACAAGGAGTAGAAAGAGGGTTTGTTCTTTTTGTCTCAGCTATATGAATTGGAGATTGAAATTAAGAGCTACATTGTTTTGCCCCTCTGGGAATTGGATATTCTTCGGTTCGAGAAAATCCCAGGGAAGCGAGTCTACGCCAGGAAGCGCTGGCGTCGATAACAAAAGCGACGCGTGACGCGTAGGAGGAAAACGCTCGTCACTCGGAGACTTGTGAAGAAAGGAGGCGTGGATGCAACGTGAGAAGCGACACGTGCCCCCACCCCCACCCCCACCCGCCGTCGAGGGTCGATCGCTCGCTCGCCAAACTGCAAACAGGCAATGCGATTCGTGCGACATTATTTTCCTTTTCCAAAAACATTTTTCCTCATGAATTACTTTNGTGACCCCTGTCTCTTATACACATCTAGATGTGTATAAGAGACAGATATATAAGCACGTAACGATTCCATCGTCTCTTTCTTTCTCAATCCCTAGTCGCGGTTAACAGGAAGAGCGGGTCCCATGGTCTGTACCTCGCCCTCACACATTCAATAAATAAATAAAAATTATTTATTCATTGTAATGGTAACCTAAAGTTGAAGATTAAAAAAAAGAAAAGAAGTAGAGCATTTGAATAAATAAAATAAAACTTTTGAATGTCTACCATAGGTGAATACTATAGAAAGCAAACAGTATACAATGAAAAAGAGATCGCTAGCAAATGCCATAATGACAAAATTCATTAAAATATTTACTTATTTTCTTTCATTTCATGGCATGACAAAATACGCCGGTTAATTTATACGAGACGCTGCCAAACAAAAGTGATAGAGTGAGGAAATTTCCAAGTAAACCATGTTGTTTCCAATTTTGATTGGATTTTACACATTTCTTGTGACCAGATACGGCGTACTAATGACTGTATTAGTTGCTCACAATTAGGTCATAATGCGCGTGTTTGCAAATAAAATTGGCAGTTCCGATATTATAACAAGAATTTTTCGCCATAAATAAACTCTGTATTATTGTCAAGTTAAACTAGTAAAATCCTCGAGAAAATTACCAAATTTGCTTTTCTCATCCTAAAATTGTAATATAATTGATTGCAGTATTATTTATATTTCTGATTAATAATATATTGCAGTTTATGGGGAAAAAATAGTTGCATCAAATTTTATATCAAAAAGGTCATAATACACTCTTTAGGATATGAGCACAAATATTGTAACATATGTATCATTTGCACAGTTTTCATAATATTTGAAATAATGATATTACGTTGAGCACTGAATCTTTTTCGCTTCGTATGTTCCCCCTCATTTATAAGGTCTTGGGTTCGAATACCAGGTAATGTACGGGCGTCATCAAGCGTTTTTGGATTCGTGAACGGTCAGGGAAGCATCTTTACGTTGCAATTAATATAACGTTGTAATTTTAATTTAACTTGTAATTAATAAAACTAACTCTTGTCATTATTGACCTCGAATTTTTACTGTACATAATACCTAATTTATTGTGAAATTATAAATGGATATCAGTACGTATTTTTTACATTAAAAAAAAAATTAAATCCGCCGTTGTCCTTGGGCCCTTGATCGGAATTGATGGGATGGACCCTTGCTTCTATTCGAAATTTTGTTTACTCTCCCCATGTAGTCGCATGCAAATTGAAACTGCATTTTTGAAAATAAAGTTTATATATTTATAACGATCTCAGTACATGCAAGCAATCAGAATCACATGTCGCGGATTACAACCTGGTAAATAATACAAAATCAAAATCATTATTTGAAGATGATTGCACACACATGGTTAATGACAACTTGTGGGAGGCGTTTGCTCCCCAGTGCGTTGACGTGGAATGGTCGCCTTTGCATCTTGCGTCTGCTCCGAGGGGAGCGCTAGCATCAACCCTCCACTGCAGCAGGCGCTTGCTGAGCTGGAAGGCAGGCAGGCAGGCAGGCAGGCAGGCAGGCGCGCGGTTGCTAAGGCAACGGACCTCATTAGTGGCGTCACGAGCGACGGAAGCTGCTGCTCCCCCTCCCTAGCCCTTCCACCCCCATTGCACACACCCCACGAGGATCTCAAGCATCCCCCTCTTGTGAGTCACACGGTAGCTCTTGCAGCAGCGCCAACGACGCCAAGGAAACCAAGACTCTCTTCTCTTCCTCTTCCTCCCTCTCCCCCCCTCTCCCCACCCCTCTCTCTCTCTTTTACACGTCTATAGCCTCGTCCATCCGTTTGCCACACCATACATGGGAATATGACACTCTTAAGAAAACATTTTCTATAAACTAAATTCACGATTTCTTGTTTCAATAAACGCGCCGCTAGACAAAAGCCTAGAGAACCTGTGTATAAGAAATCCGCCTCTACCCGAAGGAGAACCGGAGCAGGATGGGGATTTATTATTAAATTCGAGATTTATAATTTCAATAGAGGTCCCTAGGTAAGAACCTAACGTCTGTATTTCATTTTGAAATTACATATTGCCTATAGTTGTTGTCACTGAAATACAGATTGGCATACATTCATTTTGACGAATATCAGAATGTAAATGGTACAACGCGTCGTGGGTATTTCGGTTTGAGCACATCACGTTCTGGGTAAAGATTTCGGTCTTTGAAAAGAACACATACAATTCTACGACAGTTAATTGTATTTTGATATTGAAGCAATTAGGCAGCATACGGGAGTGGAAATTGCAAAATTGTACGTTTTTTTGTTTCGGTTCGAAAAGTAGTTGGGTTATTACGGAATCAATTCCAGAAAATAAGGGTTCGTGTATAAGATAAAAGAAGAACCGGAGGTGATAGTAATAACAACAATAATTTATTCATCTGCAAATGAGCAATGAAGAAAAGAAGACATAATAAAAGTGTGCATAATACAATAACAAGGAGAAGTTAAATAACAAATCATCGCCAAATATCTGTAAATTACACACACACACGGTACAAAATATTTAGAAAAATAGTACACAAAGTAACGACGAGAAAGAAATTAATTATCTGCATGAGGCCCATATGTGTATATGTTCACATACATACACAAACACATTTTCGCTTACAGACACATACGTACAAGCATGCTTCAGAATACACACATATATCATTGCTTTGCAGATGTTTCATAGAGAAAGAATAGATAGTCGCCGCCGTGGAAGCCCAGTTAGTCCCATGTTGAGAGAGACCAGGAGCGTCTTGGGTTTCTATGATGGACGAGGGATGGGAGTGGAAGCGTGGGGTGTGTCGTGTAGCGCGTCACAAGCAGGATTAACGGCGGGCGGCGGGACAGGCAGGCGGTGTGGGTGCCGCTGCCGCCGTAAGGAGTTTAACAGTCGTTAAATTGGACCAATTCCACTCTCCACAAGACTCGGAGGTCGTGCGACGGCTCAGCTCTCTGCTGCGGCGGCTCAGAGGGGAGGGGACAGAACCCTCTTTCACCTTTCACTCTCTACCCCCCCCCACTCACGACCCCCAAACTCCCTCATCCTCCTGTAATCTACACACTGCCTTTGTTCACAGACCGGTCAATTCTTTTTTCTTCTTTCTTTCTTTCTTTCTTCCTTTTCTACTACAACCCCATAAAACCTTCACGGTTTCCAAATTTCGTAGTATGCAACCGAATTATTTCAAAGCCCCACCGGTGGCTCAGGTGGTAGCATTGTCGCTCTCCACCACGTCATCCCGGGTTCGATTCCCGATGGGGCCAGAACATTTGTAGCCTTTCACATCAATGTCCCCGTTCATATAGCTATCACTACTGAAAAGGAAACCTTCCTTCCTCTATCCAGCTCCTCCTAGAATCAATAACTCTATTACTAACCCCTCCACATGGGTCAAGGTGTTAGTAAACCCTGCTAAGCGACCCACCTACTAACAATGACCTACCATCCAACTCCTACCTCTCATCGCTCCATGTAAATAAGTTTCAATAGCACTAAGCTACATTTCCCATTTACAAAAACTACAATATGAAAATCATTTCGGGGTTATATTGTATCATTCTGATCAGTATTGTACGATTGGGGGTCATTCACACATTATGTCATACACCTTTTGTTAATTTTGTACCCTCCATCTTTCCCACAAATTTTAAGAATTTTGGAGGGCGCTTTAACTTTGTGAGAATTTTCACTTCGTTCAGTACATTATTAAGAAGCAAATCTATTCAATACATTTTATGTGATAGGTATTTCATTTCGTCATAATTTGTAGACCCCCTCCCCCCCTCCCCCCCCCGCTCCCGCTNCCCCCACCCCCCGCACGGTGACCCCGCTGCGCGATGTGCATGATCCTTTTCAGATATTTCTTCAGCTCTGACTGTAAACACGAATCAGGTTACATCAGTTTCTAAAGCTAAGGAAGCCAGGGAATATTTCCTCGATCTTTTCCAGCTGACAGCTGCATCAACTGAACTCAGAAATAATTAATTAGTATCGGTTGTTTTCGCGTTTGAAATCCATTACTAAATTTTATTTGTCTCTAAAATGTTGCACTTTACCAAAAACGAATGAACAAAGATATTTATTATGATTTGAAGTTTCTTTACGAGAAGGTTGAAAAATCATGAAACTTTAAATTGTAGTTTGGCCTAATGATAAACTTTTTCCACGTAAATAACTCATATGAATTTATCTTTATTACATTGACAAGTAGATTATTTATGCAAAAGTTAGTTATACTAATTGTTATGATTGCTCTTGCATTCGAGACGATTCATAATAATCCTAATAACCGAAGTTGAAGTTTTAGTATGTATTAAAGTTCATACAGGATTTATGTGTAATTGTCTTGTAAAACGCTGAAAAGAAATCTCTACGGTTAAGAATTTCCTGCTGTATCATTGCTTCTATAAATTTAACTAAAATAAATGATTTATTTGGAGTTCTTATTAGACGTATTTAAAATCTCATTGAATTTTATTTTATTGAGGCGAATATTTATTATAACACTGCTGATTCATCGCGTTGTCAATTCTGCTACATTATCACTTCATAGTTGTACTTTTAACAAATATTAATTAACATGCAACAATTTTTAAAAGTATTTGCATATGATATTTTATATCTAGTTTAATTGGCTAGTTCAATTATTGATTTATTTATGGTAAACAAATAAATCGATGTTCAAATACGATAAGGTTAAGAGATACGGCAAAAAAACAAATAAAAGTCTATTGAACAATATGAAATCAAAGTTAATGTAAAAATGAAAAGGGAGGAAGGATGTCTTGCACTTCAAAGAGAGAAATTAGAATGTGATAAATGCATTGGACGATTTCATTGTAGTACTTCATTCAATGAAATTTGTCAACTAGTGATTGCTTAGTTCTAATATTTATGTCCACTATATAATACTTTTTGTAAACATATTTTCAGTCAATATTTACGTTTAATATCATTTGCAATTGCTCTGTTGTGATGTTAATATTTGTTGTTACTATTTGTTTATACCTAACGAACACTTCTATCTCAAGTGTATTAATAAAACTATATATATATATA
>NNCF01126065.1:557504-626318 GCA_002313205.1 Laupala kohalensis
TATATATATATATATATATATATATATATATATATATATATATATATATATTTGTGATCGTCAAAAAAAGAAAAGGTCCTGCTTACTATTTATTTAGTTATCTACATTGCTTAATTGTTTCCGTACACTCGACGAATGCTTGAACGCCATCTACACAAGGAATAATCCCAAGTCATTCACCCACATCCTCTACCTGTTCCGATGCGAGTCTTGTTCCCTTTACTTTCTGGCGTCTGCCGCCGGTAGCGCTGTAGTAGCAGCCTGGGGAGAAATAATTGAAACGCGAGACGCAGAGGTAACGGCGGCGGAGGCGGCGGCTGCGCGACGCGCCCTCTGTGAAGTCTCGTGGCGCTAACGACTTGAAAAACGAAACGCGTCACCGTTTTTTCTCCCCACCCCCACCCCCACTACCCTAACCCCAAACTTATTCGACGATCTGATAGTCAAACACTCTCCGTCTCTTCCACTGTTCGACATTGTCAGTCAAATTATTCAAAAGTTCAAGTATCATCATCTTTGTTCGTATTTAAGTCATTGATTACTTTAATAAATAATTGTAACCATATGCCAGCCGTTCTTACTTTGCACTTGGATTTATCGTTCTCATCCCAGTTTTAACGGAATATAACAACGTCGCACTCCTGACTGTCAGTGGTAGACCAACACCGTGATATTATATGATCCCAACATTGTTTTCTAAACTTTGAGATTACAGGATGTTCAGTCGGCGAATTACGTGCGAACACTTGAAAATGAACGGCTGCCGTCCACTCAATTGAAGATGTCACCGACGTCCTCCCTTAACCGCGGAAGCTGCTTTATTTGATGTTGATGGAGATATTGCTCTACGAAGGTCGAACGAAGGGAGACCGGAACAATGCAGCGTTGTAAGGTTGTCGAAACCACAAGTGCGAAGTTGGAACGGTTTCAGTTTAGTAACGACATTAGAATGAGTAAGCAAAAATTATTTATAAAGAATTTATTATATACTGGGCAGTATGGCCTGCCATAATGTTGATGTCAATGGCGGGAAGTTATGAAAACTTATTATAAGAATTCAATACATAATAAATCATAAGTATGTCAATTTGCAAAAGTGGGGTATGTTGGTGGGGGAATGTACATGGTACCAATAAAGATACGTCTCAGAGGTATATTGTGTTTTCTAAGTATTTTTTAAAATATAGGCTTTACAAGAAAACAGTAGGCTCCTATTTCTGGAAAAGAATAAAAGTTCTAGAAATTAGGACTCGTTGCTTAAAATGACAAAGAATACCATTGATTTCACCAAAATTTTAAAAAATTACTTTCAACAGAAACCTATTGGTTTAATGACCTTTTTTTACAAAAATATACCCCCATTACACACACCTACCAAATTGCCACACTTGCAGTCTTACACTCATTTGTGCTTCCGTTAAAAAGGGTCTTTTTTTACGATTATTCCACCATGACCTCTCAAAAACAAAGCTGACCCTACTGGAATTCCTCAAAGTTCATTTTAGAACCTATTCTTTACATGTTTTATTCTATAACACATCACGCTCTCTGGGGTCGGCGAAACGCACCATTTTTTTCGAGCGACCTACGATCTTTATAATCCTCTTAAGTATTCAAATGATTATTATTTTCTCCATTAATTAATGTTTTTCATATTATTATTACGGCCCCAATGTATTGATTCCCATCTTCCAATGTAATTTATTAATTTCAAGATTATTGTCAGGGCTATTTTTACCAGTGGATGAGCGGCAGCCAGCAACTGCGAATGTCACGATCGCTCTGAGTTTAGAGTCGTCACTTCCGCTGACCGTTGAGCGGCGGCTGCCGTGAGAACGGCAAAATCAGCAATGCGCCCCAGTGGCGTGATTCTCGCACAGCCAATACAAACAGGCGACGGTGTCGTCATTTAAATAAAATAGATGTGATTAGCCTTCCCCCTGGTGACGTCCATCTTGAAAGATGAACGAGGCGGTCGACGAGCGAACAGGCTGGCAGTGTGAGCCGAGACTCCACACCGGAGAGCATGTGAAAACATGCGCTTCGTGAAACTACTTGTTAATTCCTCATCTTGAGTTCAGTATGTAAAGTATAATCCAACATATCTTTCAATTTATTTGTAATACCATTGTGAGGGGTATTTGGTAACAGCTGGTACCAATGGTATTTAGTACATAAATAAATAGTATTAAGTTAGTTTTTGATTGTCTTCCTAATGATTCTGGCTCAAGCTTCACAACCTAGTCGATCCCCCTCTCGTAACAGTGAGTTNCATATCCTAGTCGACCCACCTCTCACAATTATGTAGTTACAGCACACAGCCAAGCGAGTGGACTCAGTAGTGTAGTAAATTAGTTTCGAGTTGCCGGACTGGTACCCAGAGCACCCCCGGATCGTAACATTATGATGAGGATAAATTCTCTTTATGATAGGAAAGGGTCAGATCATTTTGAGACGTCACGTTAACGAGGGGTATGTATAAAGGATTACATGTGGGGTAAAAATTCCTCAAAGACGTAATGCATGAACGATCACTAATATAGTTGAAATTTCTCTTTTGCACATTTACGTAAATAAACAACTAAATAAATTTATTGTCCAAAAAGCAATACAAACTGCCTATGACCACGTGGAGGACAACAAACTAATTTACTCTCCGGAAGCAAGTAAGGGACCATCCCATCAATTCCGATCAAGGGCCCTAAGGCAGAGGCGGATTGAAAAATTTCAGCAAAAATTTCTAGATAAGATAAAAAGTTAGCTACGTGTTATAATAGTAATAGAATATCAACATGTTTGTAATATAACACAAAAAATTTATTTCACATGTACGAATTATTATCGAACTATAGATTATTCTGAGTATAGTGTTTATAAATCATAAGAATTGATATAACACTAAATTCACGATTTCTTGTTGCAATAACCCAGCCCCTAGACAAAAGCCTAGAGAACCTGTATAAGAAATCCGCCTCTGCCCGAAGGAAAAACGGAGAAAAACCCGGGCCAGGATGGGGCTTGAAGATTACTGTACACAACCATGCCATAGTTGAGTACACATAAAACTAAATTAATATGAATCATAAGACACAACAATTACGCAAGAAAATAGTTTATAAAATTGTCATAAGTTATTTTAAAAGTACTACAGCAATGGCGCGATGAAGTACAAGACGTATAGTTGATCCTCTCCAACGAAGTGTTGGGAGACCTGAACGTGTTCTGCCGTGGGACTCCAATCGCAACAGGAGGGCAGTGAGACAACGCGACGGAGGGAGGTATCAGAGAATTATTGCTGTGCGTTATGACTGCAGTGGAACGAAGCTGAGGTGGATGTAGAAGGGGAAATAGCGGATTTAATGAACACGTCTAATGAATGCCCGGAAGCCGGAGTATCCACTTGCACAGGGTGCTTGTAGCTGTCAGAAACAAGTCTCTCAACATGTCTGCAGTCCGCATGGACAAATAATTTATGTGGCGCGATCATTTATAATTTTACATCGGCCGCGCAAAATTTTACGAGTGTTGGTGGAAGGATTTACTAGAACGTAAAGTGTACTGGAAGTCTCGTATCAAATGGTATTACCTAATACGAGTAATGAACTTTCAGTAGCAGTTTTATTTGCCAATATATTAATTTCGCTTTCCACATGCGATAATTTTAATTACTCTTCTAATATTTGATGAAAACGGTGTCGAGGTGGGAATCGAACCCGGGACTTCCTCCATTGATCGCAGGGGTGTCTTACCACTACACCACCCGTTCGTCTTCCGTAATCGTAAACCATTTCCACCGATACCTAAACCCCGGAAGACCTGAGACGCATCCCCATATCGGAGATAAGTGAACCAGGCGGCACACAATGCAGCGTGCGTTCAAGTACCGGTTTCACACGTTCTCACATATTAAAGTTCGTTGAGCATATATTTCTTCCGCGTACTCTACACATGGAGAAGATATGTGATAACTTACGGTCAGGTGACCTTTTGTAATACTAATTTGTACATTTTTTATTTGAGAGTAATGAATGAAATAGCTCTTAGATTTAGGTTTAATTTTAATTTTAGTAAGATCATCATTTATTAAGAAATTAATTAAGATCCCAGATTTAAATCTTACAAAACAATATTTTACGTACCTTAGTCAACACCTGTTCAAAGTTAGGGTTAGATCGTACATTAAACATACTTGCCTACGGAATTGTAGAGGTTCTAATCTATTGTTTCATACTTCTTTAACTACTAAGATTTATTTATTACTTTTTTTTTATTTCCCGTATTCCTATAATTATATGGAACATGAAATTCCATCTTGATATTTTGAATGGTTTGTCGCACGGAATCCTAACTCAAGTTAAGGGATTAATTTCCAAAACTTTCGGAACTGAAGAGTAATTTCGTCATAAACTGAATTTCACTCTTTTCGAAAGCAACCGTTGTTTCTCGACTCATCCCGAAAATAATGGAGCAGAGATCGTTTTGAAACACAAACATAAAAAAAAAAACTGAACAAAACTGAAGTTCTCAGAAGGATCCTCATTACTCCATTGCCACTCCAAACATCTAAAACACCCCATCATAAAGTGGAAATGCAGAGGTAAACATGAAAACTTCCCCGGAGGGGTTGGTCGGCGGAGAGAGAGAAAGAGGGGAGTTGGAGTGTCCGCCGCTTGAAGCGCTCGTGACCGGTGCCCGTGCAGCTGCGACCTCTCCTCCCCCTCACCCCTCCCCACTCCACCCCCCCCCACTCACTCCCTCATCAACCACCTGTTCGTCTCCTCCCCGTCCCAACGCTCCTTCACTGGCAAACAACGGCGGGGTATAAATTTTCAAACGCGCTTCGAAACCCCTTATCGCTAACTAACCCGAATGTGACATGCTTCGGTTCGGTTTCCTTTTTGTGCGGCTGCTGTCTGCGCGTTGGCTCCCATTCCTATCGCCTCGGAAATAATCGACTAATTTATTCGGTTTCCATTAGAAAAGTAGCGGTGGCGCTGTGGAATCTGTGAGAGAAGTAGCGATAGGGACGGCGGTTTCTCTTCAGACATATTTGAGTGAGCGGTCGCGCTTTGTATCGGAGCGCTCCTGGCGGTGTGAGAGCGAGATACGCAACGCGAGAGACAACTGAGCAGTTCACGGCCACTTGCGATCAAATGTTGCACGATCGTATTCCCAATATGTTCATCAGTTAACGCCTAGATATAGACGAAATTAGTGTGACGTTATGTCCATAGCAACCGCACGCGGTGTTTCGCATATGCCGTTGCTAAGCTCAATACTCCTAAGAAAAATGGTGGCGTGCTTTGTTCCATAGTGTTGCAAGATAGTTGCTCATACTTGGGATTTCTGAAGGATGAAAAAATAAAAACGTTATGGATAAACCGTAAAGTAAGATATCAAAAGATAATATGTTGTTGATGGCATAACCTCAATTTTACAAATCTAACAATGAAGCATTTGTGAGATAATATGACTTAGAACGTAAAAGTTTATTAAAGTGTTCTTTAGTTATATTTATATATCATAGGAGGAAGGACTGAGAGCTATCTCTTCTCTAATAATAACAGTCGCCACCGCTATTCTACTATTAGTAGAATCTTAGAGGAGCACAAAAAGTTGTTATTTAATTGGAAGAGTAAATCATAAATGGAAACAGGGAAGTTTTCCTCCCACAAAATTGCTTTCGATGATAAAGAGTTGATGATATCGACGATATTCGTTCGGTTCAAAGCGCTACTCGTTCTGCCAATAAACCATTGATGGATCCAGGGGGGGGGGCAGAGGTCATGTGTGGGTTTTTCCGCTTTTCAGCGAGATTATCGTCCTCTGTTCGCGTATTTTTCGGGGGGTGGGGGATAAGGAAACATATACCTTAATTTCGATAATCAACATTATATTTCAAGATTTCCACTTTCGTCCTCCCATTAAACACCACTGAATTAGAACAATGTCACACGTGTCATAGTTTCAGATAGAACACTGAAACACGCTCAGCTTTATGTGAACTACGGTTGAAATAATACTGAGTAAATCTGAAGCAGTGAATAGTCAGCAAGAAAACGGGAAGTAAAAATTTGACTAAAAACAGGAATTATTTCAAAACCGTAAATTTTTATACGGATCATTTATAAGAACAGTACTATAAGTTTGTGCGTTATTTATGTACAAGAATATCTTAAATTACAGTTTCAAGAAGAATTTTTTTTAGTTTCATTTAAATGTAAGACGAATATTACCGGAGTTGGATCCATAAGACATCCCAAAAGCACAGTTCTCTATGATTTTCAATGACATCTATCAAAACGAACAAACAGAGGAAATAAATAAAAATACCGACATTCATATACGACGAATGCTCGCTTAACAATATGTGATTTTTTATTTAAAAGTAAATTAATAACAAAACTAATACATCCATTCACAAATGATAAAAATAAAAATAACGCTGTGCATATAATTCTTCCGAGTACCCTTTCTACACGTGGAGAAGATATGTGATAACTTTCGGTTTCAGGTGAAAATGGCGACGAGCCGGGAATCGAACCCGAGACCGATGCATTGATCGTAGGGGTGCTAACCACTACTCTATCCGTTCGCCTTCCACAACTGCACACCATTTAGGTCTGGGGGTTTAGGTCTGGATGGAAATGGTGGAAGGCGAACGCGTGGTGTAGTGGTTAACACCCCTGCGATCAAAGCAGAGATCCCGGGTTCGATTCTCGACTCGTCGCCATTTTCATCTGAAACCGAAAGTTATTAAAAATAACGCTATTCGTCATGGCGGTTATTGGACAAGTTCAAAAAATTCAAATATGATTTGTGCAAATACGAATTCTAATCAGGAATCTCATGTGTACTCCAGAACTTGGATTAATCTTTCAAGCTACACCAATAAATAATTAGTTTTCTAGATCGCGTACGAATCACCAAAGTCAAAAGAGAATGATGTAACTCTACACGGAACATGTTTCAAATTAATGATTAGCTTCGTTTACATTTATCAATCAAATTAAACATTTGCACATTTGATAATATTCCATTTGTATCTCATACATATTTATTTTTTAAAAACTAACAACTTATATAAGCATGCGACGACAGCAGCTGTGTTGATACTTGAATTGATACCAACGAATGAACCTTTCATTAATGGAAAATGCAAATCTTATAAATTTGTCTTCTAGCGTGTTAACTTCGACTGCATTTCTAATCTAAATTACTGATAGTCGGAAAATGAATATTAATTGAACTAACGCTTTATATTAATTAAACATGGTTTAAAGGAAGTGTAGATTTCACAAGGATAAAAATCGAGAGGGCTTTTAGCGCTTTTCCCTCTAAACAATGAGAATGGTGAAATACAAAGATTCAAATTTTTATTTCGTAGTCTAATGCATAGGTTCAAAAACAAAAAATAAATTACTTTTT
Source organism: Laupala kohalensis (assembly GCA_002313205.1). Lineage (NCBI taxonomy): Eukaryota > Metazoa > Arthropoda > Insecta > Orthoptera > Trigonidiidae > Laupala > Laupala kohalensis. Next base: position 564,933 of record NNCF01126065.1, read on the forward strand.
ATGAATTGAATAGTCACGGAAATTTGGAGAACTTAATGAAATAACTTTACTCAAGATTGGTAAAAGACAAAATCCATCACATTTCATGTTTAATTATCAATTTAAAAAATAACAAGAGCGGTAGTTCCAAAATACAGTAATAATATTCAAGACGTTACCTCATAGAATTTTGAGTCGTTCTTCAGCTGAAAACCATATTAATTACAAAAGTTCAAAATACCTGAAGTATAGTAGGATGATAGCCGTCACTCCTTAACCACATCCGTCAAGTTTTACTAAATGGTAGAAAAGTAATGTATTGTAGGCAGCACATTGAATAGCATACGAAAAACAATAAATTCGAAAAAAAAATTATATAGTCTCACCAATCTTTGTTATTTATAATAAAAGCGAAAGTTTTTTCGCTGACTCGGCATCTTCAGGCTCTATATTCAGAAGAATTTATTCGAAGGCATTTGCCAAAATATTCTTCTTAATAATAAGTGCGAAACTTTCGCTTTTATTATAAATAACAAAGATTGGTGAAACTATATAATTTTTTTGAATTTATGAAATGGCTGAAAGTCATACTTTATGACGCACCACTAACAATTTTAGTAGTAAACCTAAAAGACAACTATTAGCGAACTTGAAACTTTGAAGTGACGAAGATTAATGTTCAACAAGTTAATTAAGAAATAATTTTTCGAAATTGTTATTTGAAAGAAAGTAATTATGGTAAAATGCAATTTTTCACTTTTTTAAATATATATCACGAAGTAGTTGACTCAACAACATCGTTAATAAGTGCGTAAAAATGATGATTCTTCAGAGTATTAATTGGTGCAAAGCAGTAGAAGTATCATCAGGTTAGTGTCGTTCGCCGTTAGCAAGGGCATGCTAAGTTTATTTCGCTTTATCTCGCGAACAAATTGAGATATCATATTGGTATTTGATACAAATGTTGTTAACCTAAATATATAGAAATCTGGAATATTCCTTTTCTTTACTTGAATAATTACATATTTGCAAAAAAAAACCGCCAATACAATAAATTAGAGGAGAAAATTTAAAGAAAGGAAAAACAAAGATCTTTGCATGAAGGAAAGAAAGAAAGATAAGGAAAGAAGCGAAGATGGAATGAAGGTTAGGAGTAGAAATATAGGGGTTACTTTTGCTCTGTTTGTAACTAAACTTCACCAATACGGAAGGAATAAGAACGAAATACGGACCTCTTTTTTGTGTGTGTGTGTGGGGCTTTAGGGCTCGTCAACAGCGAGGTCATTAGAGCCCTTAATACGGACCCCAGAAAAGCGTACGCAAAAATGGTCGTTGATCACAAAATGTCAAATTAACATCAGGAAATAGAGAAATGAACATTTGCTTCCAGAAAGACATTTCTGAAGTGATTAGTTTAGGATGAAGCTGTCTAATGATCGGAAATATGAACGAAGTGAAGAAAACGTCGCTGAAAGCTTTCGAGTTTTCGTGTTATAAAAGAATTTTAAACAAAGAATGAAAGAGAACATTTGAGGAATTGCTAGAAAGTCTTAAACTAGCTTCTGACAGAGAAGGTTGCACATTGATGAAATTTCGAAATCGATAACTTAAACAAGAATATAATGAAAGTGGATTTCATCTAATTTAATTTAATGTTACCACTGATAAACCACTGTTAGCCCTGACGAAGAGGTCAGCGTAACCTCGAAACGTTGGCGAAAACCAATCCATACTAATATATAAAAATGTGTAACGTTAAAGTGTGTCTGTCTGTTTGCTACCTGATCACGACTAAACCTATCGTGATGATATTTGGTAAGGAGACAGTTTAGATGTCCATGAAGAACATAGGTTGACATTTCGTTTTAAAGTATGTGATAAGAAAGACAGAAATGATTTTTGACAATAAATGTCGATAAAATAGGCAAATAAAAAGAGTTATATATTCTCACGCTGCCTAAAGGATTAGAGATAGGTGATAGTGACAAATATGAATGGCAATATTGTTTGTCTCAAAGAGTTCTACAAAAAAGTTCGCAACAGCATATGTCTAGCTTCAAAAATTATCCCAAATTATCGATGAAACGTTAGTAAAAATATAGGTGTTAAAATACTTCAGTCTAAGTGAGTAATTTAAGAAGGAAAAATAATCGTCAACAAATTTAATGAATTATCTGTTTTGTGCATATAACAAAGATGGAAAACGTTTGTAAACTGTAAAATTTCTACGGATACTTTAGATTTTAGAAGAATTTTAATGAAATGGTGCAGCCGGGTCACGATGCCTCGGAAGCGAACATTTGACGGGTGCTGCTCTCGTGATATGGTGTAGTGTATAGTCATGGTTTGTATCAAATGTTTATTATTATGAATTTGAAACATTAGGATGCTGTACATGTTTTTTAAAACCAGTAGGTTAAAGTATTTTGGTCTTACAATATAGATAGATTTTATATTTTCCTGAGTAAAAGAAGATTAGTCTAAGGAATATTCCCGGTCAACGCAGGGTAAGTAGCTAGTTACCAATGTAAAAAATGAGGAGTTGTTCTACTCACTTAAGACAGGATTCTCCCCGTAATTCTGCCAGCGAATGACTGTCTAATTATTATGTCACATAATTGTTGTTAGAAGAAGTTATTTAGAATTACTAGAAAGTCTAACGAGAAAGATAACTAAAAAAAACGATTCAAAGGAAATGAGGCAAGTGGGTGGTACAATTTTGAACAATGTGTGTAGGGTACTACATGTTATTTTTATTTGTGTACCAATGTTATGTTATTTCTGTGTATGGTACCATTTCAATCGCCAATATGGGTATCGCCGTGTTTTTTCACGGTCGTTTTTGCAACTTAAATAAGCACTATTTGAAAGAGTATTCGAAGAATAGGCAGTCATACGTCGTCCATTCACTTGCCAGCGCTTTGAAGCTCGCGTGGGAGTTTCTTCCAGCAAAAGTACTGCAAATAACAAAAACTCGTCTTAAATTAGTTAATCCGTTAAAATATTTCAGGAAAATCCTGTATTTGAAGATATATCATTTTAGAATAATTATTTCTAGCTTATACGTACTTGTTCCAGATCGAAATTAATACCACGAGCATCGGATATTACGGAGAAGGCAAAGTCTCCCTACAATTCATTCACACAAACATAACCTCTCTGGTAAAATATTACCATGACATAAAGAAAATACTTGTTATATTTAATACGTTTGTGATAATACGATTAATCGTCATTCACACAAAGAAAAACACTCGTATTTCTCTACTAGCTTCGTAAACAAACTTCACCGCTTGCACGAACAAGCATTGCTATGTGATAACTTTCGGTCAGTTGGAAATGGCGACGACCACATAATCGAACCCGAGACACTGTTTTGATCGCAGGGGTGTCTGATCACTACACCATCCGTTCGCCTTCCACACCTATACACCACTTTCACCCAGACCTAACCTCTGTAAGACTTGAGGCATATTCCCATATGTATGTGGGTGGAAATGGTGATGCGGAAGGTGAACGGGAGGCGTAGTGGTTAACACCCCTGCGATCAAAGCAGGAGTCCCGGGTTCGATTACCTGCTCGTCGCCATTTTCACCTGCCCGAAAGTTATCTCATATCTTCTTCACGTGTAGGTGGTACGGAATAAATGGGCGCCAGTCTTGCCATGTAGGAATCGCTAAGGAACTTGGTGATTAACTGAGGTTCGGAAGGATATGAATCAGATGTAAATACACCTTCACTCGTTTCTCAAACTTAGTTTGCTTTTGGAGCACAAGAGTTCGCTAGCGTGCATTCTCAGCGGTGCACGCTGTCCACGGGGCAGGTTGCACTTTCCATAGTATGCTGGCCAGGGAGCAGTATGTGACGGTTCCTCTTTGCCCTAGTCATTAGAGAGATTTTGCATAACGTACACGGTTCCTAACGTATACGTTACGTCGAGGACTCTAACCCCGTAGCGCACATGGAAAGAAATAGTGCTATCGATGCATTTTACATAGCGTTTTACCTTTGACTCAAATCATACTAAATATTATAAACCCAAACGAACTACTTCTACGCAAGCGTTCGCAAGTAAACTGAACTGGGAGTACACCTGCACCTTCTCATACGCCACACACAACCTACAAATCTCTCGCATACCCTCTCAGATGTCAACATAACCTCAAATCAAGACCAGTATCCTCCACGACTTCTCTCTAGCGTAACATCATACGCAAACATAGGCGTTGTAACGAACTACGCTACGAAAGTTAGTGTATCACTAACATCTGAGCATGCGCAGAAGCAACTTGCGTGTGGATAGCGTACACGATGACTCGCACGTACGCAAAATGCAAAAAACTCCCTCTCGGTTGAGGCCATCGCCTCTTCTGTGACGGCCCCAGCGCTGTGCAGAGTGTGAAGGACTTGATGAAAGCGTATAAAAGCGACCTGGCTGTGGCCAGATTCTACTCAAAGTATGTTGTTCCTTTTCTTTGTTTTTATTGTGTTCTAAATGCTTCTGACACGATTCTAATGTAACTTGTTTCTTGAGCTACAATTTTGACGGTGGAGACCGTGAATAGAGGTTATAATAATAGCTTCAATTTTGACCATTTTCTTTCGGCCCAATCAAAGTTTACCCCATGCACCTCAAAAGGTTTCCCTTAAGGTATTATGTGCCTCGGAGCGACTACACTTAAGTACCACCCAAAATGTTTTAAATGATAGTTTGAACCATTCTCCATTTAGTGGCGATGAATCTTCATACCCTTACGGCGAAAAAGTTTGAATTATTTGACTTTAAATTACTATGGGGTTATAAGGAGAAACTTTCGCGGGCTCATGTTTCTTTGATATTCTGACTAAAGTACCGGCTTAACATAACGAGAAAAACTACTAAATCATAGCGAATGTAAATTGGGACGACGCAATGACGTTAAGATTTTTGTATCTTACGTATTGCCGAATTATTCAAGAATAATTCCCCAGAAACTGTGGAAAATACTGTTGTAACGGAAGACCCTCGTCAAAGAACGAGTAAAACGACAGTCTAAATTAAAAATTAGTTTTAAAACCACAAAATAATTGTTCTCAACCAATATAAAAACTAGTGGTGCAAAACCATTGCACATACTTTCTCATATACGTTTCTCAGTACGGACTAGAGAGCGATATTAAAGCATTCTATTAGTAGAGGGTTGTTTTTAACAAGTTACTCTATATTTTGGTCGTCTTCATTTTACCGTATTTAAAAAAGTTTATTTAAGAAATAATTTTACTAGCAATTATATAAAAGAATCTCTAATATACAAATTCAGAACTTTCATTTTGGGGGAGATAAGATCAGTAAGATTTATATTTTATTTCAAAGATATATTAATAAATAAACATTAAGATAATTAGGATTTTATTATTGCGAGAACAAAGCAAATGTACCATCAATATTCTTATATAATTTAATTAGAAATTAATAAGTTAATTTCTTTGCAATACGAATTTCCAAAATTATACTAATAAAAATTAATCGTACCTATAATTACTTTCGGTGAAATAGGCGATACACTTTGTTTTATATTCTTTCTCTTATTTCGTAACTCTCTAACGTCTAAGAATTCAATAAATGTTAAAATATATTATTTAATATAATATTTTTTAACGATTGAAACTTACATATAACACTGAATTTAAAAAATCTTGAAAAATAAACAAAAAGATTTTTCATCACACGTTACCTTCAAGACAAAGAAAAAAAACACGTCATCCAATTAATTCTTCAAACGATAAGTAATAACATAAAATAACATCCTCACGCATCAAATAATATACATGAACATATAAATATGACACACAGCATGCACAAGTTAACAACAATATCCCGCAAAAGAAGCAGTGGATCTCTCGGATTCGGGGGTCTCCAAAACGGATATTTCCTTAAAAATATCGTTTTCCAATTTTTTCACGATTGCAATACTTTCTATTTAATACGGATATGAGAAAGTAAAAATCAGTAGAATGAATTATTATTAATAAATAAGAACTACTTTGGTGAATATTTCCAAGTTTCGTGAATTGTTGACAACTTGACTTCAGTCAACACACTAATAGTACCTTATACTCGAAATCCATTGGCAATGAAACATTTGACGTGTTAATATGAGAAAGAACAAGTTCTTCGTCCTTTCGATGCCGAAGGACCAACGATGCCATGTCTCTCTTATCGCGCTCCCAACGACCGACCTTCCCGTCTCCGGTGTCGCTAGTAATGGATTAGTTGGGCGTCGGCGTGTTCCTTTTTTGTCTCCTTCCCTCCGGAACTGTTTTCTGTTGTCTCGTAATGGAGATGCAATCGTCTCCTTCCAGTTAACACGTATTCCTTTTGGCGGGACAGAAAGCCATTTCTTTCAACGTCTTTATGAGGGGAAGAGACCTGTCCGGCTTTCGCCAATGGGGACCCGCAGGGGTCTCGGAGGGATGCGGGCCAGGTGACGAGGGGCTGATGGCTTAGTGGATAGGGACAGGGGCACATATTTGTTTCAAATCTTCGTTCAGGGTTCAAAACATTTTATTATAGGAGAGCGGACGGAAGAAATGACTGCTAAAATGTGTTCAGATTAAATACATGGCTGTTTTCCTACCTTTTTGTGTCTTAGTCATACTTGGTGTGTTTCAGTGCAGAGTTTCAGCCCTAAGGTACCAAAGAATAATTTCACCCTTCAGTTACAATTTCTCATTCTGTAAGAAAAAGTTTTCATCTTCCTACCGAATGTGAAAATAAAAATGAGATTCGTTACAAAGATAGAAATTACTCTAAAGTAGCCGAACTGACCCGCGTCGCCAGCTGCAAACATCGGTTCACGTGGCTTACGAATAGAAACGGTTCTCTTACGTAGACTCCAAACCGCGCTCACATCGACGATAATTGAACCAATACTCGCAAGGTGATATTTTTATATTATTGTATTTTTAAATAGGAAGGAAATGTAGCTTAGTGCTATTGAAACTTATCTATACGTGGAGCGAGAGGAGGTGGGAGTTGGGTTGTAGGAGATTTTGTTAGTAGGTGGGCCGCTTAGCTGGGTTTAGCTTCAACTTGGCCCACGAGGAGGGATAAGTAGAGAGTTATTCATTCTAGGAGGAGCTGGATAAAGGAAGGAAGGTTTGCTTTTCAGTAGTCACAGCTATTTAGAATTGGGACATTCATGTGAAAAGCTACAAATACTCTGGGAATCGAACCCAGGATGACTTGGTGACGAGCGACAACACTACCACCCGAACCACCGGTGGGGTTACAAAAGGTGATTTGAAACAACCGTAAATCACGCATAATACTTAATCTATGCCAATAATTACATAAACTTTCAAACATAGAAACGTACAAATAAATATTTATCTTTATATATCAGATCAGCGGTGACCAATTTATCTTCGCTAGCAAGTTGTATGCTCTTTTGATCGATCGTGGCGGCACATGTTAACTTAGTCAAAATCAGGCCCGACGAATAAAACAAATAGTCGGTCATATTTATTTATTCATTCATTCATTTATTTGATACACGAAATTTTGATTCTCATTAACAAATTTACATTATTTAAAACAGGAAAAAAATTTTTAATTTATTTTTAAAACGTATTTAAACATCCTAGTCCGGATTTTTCTCTGGTTTTCCTTCGGGTAGAGGCGGATTTCCTATACAGGTTCTCTAGGCTTTTCTCTATTGAAACAATAAATCGTGAATTTAGTGTTATGTCAAGACACTATACTCAGAATAATCTATAGTTCGATAATAATTCGTACATGTGAAATAAATTTTTTGTGTTAAATTACAAACATGTTGATATTCTATTAGTATTAAAACTCGTAGCTAACTTTTTATCTTATCTAGGAAATTATGCAAAAAAATTTTTAATCCGCCTCTGCCTTAGGGTTAGGGTCCTTGATGGGAATTGATGGGTTGGTCCCTTGCTTGCTCCCGGAGAGTAAATTAGTTTATTGTTCTCCACGTGGTCATACGCAGTTTGTAGTGCTTTTCTGACAATAAATTTATAAAATTTATAAATTTATTTTAATATTTAGCATAATAAAATGTTTTCAGTTCGGAATGTATGACGGAATAATTCCGAACACAATTTTGTACTTCAGATAATTTACAATATTAAAATCTATGTATTGATTATTTTTACACATAGGATATGTTATTTGCTATAAAAAAGTGTGAAAGTTTCCAATATAATAATTGCTGAACGATTATAAAATTATGCATCTATAATTGTTTTGAAGATTTTTCGGGATCCTAAAGAAATAGGACCCTGAGCCAGTGTCCCAAAAATCCTGAGCATGTGAAGAAAATTTTGAGTTTCAAAAATTTTAAATAATGACGATAACAAAAAGACATACGCGAGATTTTTCTTTTTACGATTCGATGGAAAATAAATCACAAAAAAATCACTTTGTTGCATAATTTTTGTGTTCATAGATCAATGTTTCCGGACTTTTTCTTTTCAAACTAACATAAATGAAATCTAATGTGATGAGAATAATGTTAGATATGGAAACAATTTCTTTCAAATTATTTCGAAAAAACTGATTGGGCGTAAAGACGGTGTGTGAATAAAACTTCAATGTAAGATGAACTGTTACTATACTCAATTAAATTAACCAGATCGTTACTTCATCATGGACTGCTGGTTGTCACCTCCCGTAAAAATTATTGGAAGGTCTAAATAAATAAGTATAGTTACTATTTGTGTAGGATTATCTGAATCCGTGTGCAGCATGGGAGACGTATCTCATATGAAATTATATTCCCAGTTCGTACATTAATCACAAGAACATTGGAATAATAATGATGCGCTAAAATCAACAGGTTCTCGTGTTTACTTAATTATTCATTAAATGCAAAATGCACTCTTTTAATGCATATATATATATATATATATATTANACACTTTTTTCCTGTGTACGTATGGAATACCTTAGATTATAGAAATTAAATCAACAATTTCTGTGACCATTCTAGTATGATAAAAGTTAAAATAATATAAGTTTGAATTTAATTTTAACACCGTCATAAAATATTAAAATATTCCTGCACGTAGAAAGACGTAATATGTGAGTAATTTACATTCCTGATGGAGCAATGGACTAAATTATTAATAATAATATTAATATTGTAATAATACTGCAAAAGAGTTGTATCATATATTCTAATTTTGCTCTGAGTTGTGTTGTATTGGAATTCGCATTGTTTAAAGACTCATGAAATTAACTCGGTTCCACGATTTTCCATGAAAATCTTTCGAAAGAGAATCGATCCTCAATAACATTTCGAGGGAAAAGAACAGGTTACCTTATAACTGCTATCACATCTATCATAGAGTGATTGCAAATTGCGTACGTTCATGTGGAAGACAAAAAGCTAATTTACTTTCCAGAAGCAAGCAAATATCCCACCCCATTAATTCCGAACTCGAAAAGACCAGGTCGGGGTGGCGATGCAGAGTTTTACTGTACACAACCGTGCAAAGATGGAATTACAATTAAATAAAAATGCATGTATTAAAATATTTATAAGTTTTGTAATCAATCATTATTAATAATACTAGCAGAGAAGAGACATAAATTACACAATGAATATAAAATTGACATAATCACATAATTAAACTCCGTATTAACCTAAATATTTAACTGAAATAATTAGAAATTTCTGTTAGCTCCCATTTGTGATTGAACAGTGCATCCTGTTTTGATGCATACGTTTACTCATATTTGTATTGAACATGAACCTCCTACCAACTTGAGAAATAAAAATAACTTATGTTAACGTAGAGATAAAATTGCGAGTGAATGAATGAATGAATAGGAAGTGGTGTGTTATCCAGGACGTACAATCCCTCGAATCGGCCACTTTTCATCGAAACCTCTTAGCACTCTATGTTCGATGAATGAAACTCCAAAGCTTTCGTGTTTCCAGAGTCTGATGTTGAAGCGAGGTTTGGAAGTGAAGACATCTCTACGGCTCGTCGCTCTGATCCTTCACGACGTCTTCGGGAGAGCGATGAATTTTCTGATCAATCGACTCGGCGTGTGTGGTGAGAACCATCGCTCAACTTTGAAGCGAACGCCGAAATGACAAAGGGTGTGGGTGAGAGAGAGGCAGAAGAAGAATGAGGTGAAGTGGAATGAAGTGACATCACTTGGCTCTCCACGTCTGGCGCCGAACGTCGACTGGCGCCTAGGAAACAACCTTTATCTGCCTCGCGGAGGCGGTATAGTAGTACAGGGATGTCGAAGTATGAGCAGCACGGCGTATTCGGGTAGATTTTTTTATATTATTATTATTTTTTGTGGGGCTATACGGCTCATGTCGACATCAAAGGTCATTGGAGCCCTAAAATTGTGTACAGGTAGGGAAAATGCAGTTACGCACAAGGTAGAGCCAACATGACTCTCCTCGCGTGTGGGACTCGCCGAATGACTCAACCCTACTCACTAAAAACCCTCCTGATTTACAACACACCAAAACATACCTCAGAACATACATCAAAACATCAAATGGAGAGGGGTGGCAAAAAATGAGGGGGGCACACAACATGAGGGGGTACAAAGAATAAGGGGAGACAAAAAAATGTGTGGTAGGACAAAAATGAGAGGAATGAGGAAAATGAAAGATACCCTAGCCTTAATAGCGTCGGGATCGAAAAGAACAAGAGGTGACCAAGGGAGGTCAGGAAAGAGAAAGGAAGGAGCTGGGGGTAGTGCACGACGGCTCACTCACCGCCCGTGCAACCGAGTTGCTGCGGGGGTTGGCCATTAGGTTATCATGGCGGGGCGGTTAAGTATTTCTTGAGCTCGCTTTGTGTGTTCCATTTTCCGTACTGTTTCGAGGAAAAAACACCAGACAGGATGCAGAATGCATGGAAATTTTCAACTATGCTCTATTTTTCAGTACGAGTTGTACAAACACACTCCAAGCGGCATTTCTGCTTACTGATTGCGGCATTTGTGTTCTTTTGAGTTGAATGCAAGGTTAAAATAGTAGTGCTTTTTTTATGTTGCGATGTTTTGTTGTTAGTAGAAGTTTGTAAATCAATCATAGAGAGCAAAATGTTATATCAAATCGTTTATCAATGTAACCTGTTTACATATCCAGTGAAATGGAAACACAGATGAGGTTAAGTGTCGGGTACGCTCCTCGTGGCGTTGAGAGACAACTCATCCATTTTCGTGGTGGAAAACGCTTATTTTGGAACGTGCATTTTCTGTACTTTCCCGCTTGACGTCATCCGCTTCACATCCATTTTTCGTGCAGAAACTGCACGCAAATTGTCTGTAAAATGGACCGTGTGAAGCAGACTACGTCCAGTGAACCTCTATTTTCTGCGTGATTATCGTAGAGGTAGTGCATTATGTTAAATATTTGTGAAAAATTTGATTACGAAGAATATTAGTATTTAAATTACACATTTTTATTTATTGATATTCTATTAATATTATGACACGTGCCGAACTAGTTTCATTCTTACCTAAGGAGTGTGAAGCTGAAATTTTTGAATCCGTCTCTGCCTTAGGGTCCTTAATCGGAATTGATAGGATGTTCCCTTGCTTGCTTCCAGAGAATAAACTTGTTTATTTTCCTCCACGTAATCGTACGCAGTTTGTACTGTATTTTTTGCAATAAATTTATTATTATATTTTTCTGTATTATGATTATGTTTATAATCAAAACTGAAATATATTGCTTTGTCTTCAGAAACTTTCTACCACAAGTTAATTAATGTTCTTCCTCAAAAACAGGCCGGACATAAACTGTTCTCGCATTTTTTATCTTTGAACACGCGGGAGAACGCAAGTTCGCTGAGGTGCCTCTTCTCTTGACGTCACTGCTATAGAAGAACAACTGAGAGGCCATGGACATTTTATTTCATTTATTTATTTATTCCAACTCTATCCTCCCGGTTCCTAAGTGACAATGGACACTGCGGTTCGAAACGACCTTCAAATGCCGGCGGCGAGAGCTGTTAATTAGCGGTTCTGACGCACATAGCGCTGCGAACAGTATGAGTCAAAGAGTCTCTAGACGCACTCTGTATGAGCAACCATGTGCGTGGTATTCTAATGTTTATATTCTAATACTATTCCTTAAACTTACGCGCGGGAGGTGTTGAATGTTTTGCTTACCTAACCGTTCTTGAATCCCTATGGATCTACCGGGGTGGGGGTGAGGGGGCTAAGGGGTATCGAACCCGGGATGACTTAGTGACGAGCAATCACGCTGACACCGTGGCCACGACTGGGCTAGCTATAATTGTTATTAATAATATAATTTTTATTGTCATTAATAGTACCATAATAATAAAATTAATAACACCAGATTAATAAAATTAATGATATTAGATTAATAAATTTAATTATACCATATCAATAACTTTGATAAACGTTGTTATTAATAATACCAGATAGTTAAATGTTAATTATTTATTTGATACATTTTATTTAAAGGTAATATTTATAAAATTATATATTATTGAATTGTAAAACCATAATTTTAAAACAAAAATGCTCTCCAGTTAACCCCCCCCACACACACACCCTTTGATTACGGGCCCCGCCCCTAATAAAGAAAATTATTCTTTTTTGGAATTCTTTCCCACGATAAATGAAAGATTCATATCTAAATTACACTATTTGTTTACATTTTAGTGTGACAATTTCACACAGTGAGTCAACTACAAGAAAAACCAAACTTAGGCAAAAGTTCTGAAACAGAAAGGATTTTTATTGTATTTCATGTTGTGCACGTATCTTATTTCGAGACGAACGCTATTAAGTAATTTAGAATAAAGAAAAGACATGAAAAGAGAGCGATTTTTGACCATAAGGTCTAAATGTTGGTTTTTATTTTGGTGATGAGTTTCTTCGTGGACTTCTATTTGGAAATCGTTGAAAAAGAAATATTTTTGCTAAAGTAAATGTAATGATAGAGTATATTTTATAACTAATTATCTTTATCTTATTCAGGAATAGATCTATAATTGGACACTCAATGGCCTAAATATTAATATTCTGTCATTAATTGATATTGAGGTTATTTCTTCCAGGTTGAAATAATTTCGAAGAACTGCGGTTTTTAATCCTTCTTGAGAATTTTTCATATCCAACCAAAACACTAATGTAATAATGTGAACTATGAATTAATTTTTTACTTCAAGTTCAAGATCTTTTTCAATCAATAAAAAATACGAGTTAACAGTTCACAGCAGAACAGTTGAAAAAAATAGCACAAAGTGTTTGGTAGAAGGCATTCCCCCCCCCCCNCCTCTTCATTTAATACATAATTTTAATTTTCCTGTCTCAATAGCCCTAGAATGCTAAGCGTGATCCGTTTGACTTGCAGGGTTGTATAACGTGAAAATGTTCCAATATTCAGTCTTACCCAGTCTATATTTCGGTTTTCAGCTTTCGCCTCGTACCCAAGTATCTTTTATACTAGAAAATGGTTCACATGACGTAAGGATGGGTGGTTCTTCCAGAAGCCCTTCAGATCACGTTGGGGAGTTCCTGAAGGAAGTCTGTCTGAAGGATCTTTGATCCAGCGATGTTTGACTTTCTCGAGAAAGAGCCTTCAAAAGCCAATTGACAACGGAGGAGATCGGAGAGTTTTCCTTGCGATATATCAAGAGACATGAAAAATTAAAAACAGAAAATGATGTGGTACAGTGACGGGGTCCGCAGGCTGAAGAGTTGGTTGGGGAAAGACAACTTGAAGAATAAAATTCGACGAGCAGAAATGACAACATAGATGTTCAATCACGAGGCCAATGACAAATTTCTTGATACTGAAATTGTTCTTACTGACTTACAGACGTACTAATGAGTTATCACAGGAAACAAAGTGCCACTAAATAAATACGAATAAATTTAGTGTCAAAGAAGCAGTTACAAACTGCATATGAACACGTGGAGGACATTAAACTAATTTAGTTCATTAATATAATATAAAAATACACACTAACATAAACTGAAATATTACTAATGTAATAAAACTAAACTAATATACATTGAGCATAATAATACTAATATAATACAAGTATACTATAATTACTACAATATACACTAATATAAAATTTGGAAAAATTGTGAAGTGCCTTTAAATTTATAGAATTTCTTTCTCGGTCAAACAAGCATTAATTATGTATTATTTTTAACTAAATATTTTTGTTGCTGGAATTGTTTTCCTTATTGCGATATATATATAACATTGCGTTATCATACCATAAAGAAAATAATAATAATAATTTTTTTGTCAAAAAAACAGTAGAAACTTCGTATGACCACGTGGAGGACAATAAACTAATTTAGATATTTTAGTTAATGATATTTGTTATTGATAATGATTTAATGTTAATGATATTTTAGTCAAACATTCGTCAATAAAATTTATATGCATCATACATCTCATTTGTCTTTCAAATTAATCCTCTAACATAATTATTATATTTTTTCGAAACAGAAAGGAAGATTCCTTCTAACGACGACGCATTGGCAGTGATGACGTTGTGACAGTGATGACGTCACAGAAACTGTGCGGTACGTTACGACTTGTTTTGCACGTCTGGTGAAATGGTGTAAGTGCACTTGTTGCTCTATTACGTGGCATTTGGAACAGAACTGTAGGACGAGTTACGAGTACGCTCTGGACAATTACAGAGTAAGACAATCTGTTGTAGGGAGACCTGGGAATAGGGAGACTGATAGTTGGATGAAACTAGTACTAGGAAGTATTACACAAGAGACGAAACAGAGAAGATAGAAAACCACCAATTGCATCCATGATTACACAACTGAATATAGTCACGCATGTATTTCTTATGTGTAACCTACACGTGGAGAAGATGTATGATAACTTTCATCAGGTGAAAATGGCGACGAGTCGGGAATCGAATCCGGGACTCCTCCTTCGATCGCAGGGGTGCTAACCATCACCCGTTCGCCTTCCGCAATCGTAGACCATTTCCACCCAGACCTGAACCTCGGAAGACGTGAGACACATCCCAATGCAGGAGATAAGTGAACATGGCGGCACACTACGCTGCGTGCACTTAATTACCGGTTTTACACGGAATATAGTTAAAGTTTCGGACGGTCTGCGTTTTGTCGGTAGCGCGCATTCTTCATCTAATCAGTTTCACAACCACAACATCGCATCAGTTGACCCTCAGAGGACAGCGATTTGAGATCCCGTATGCAAATGGGGGAAGCCATCTCTTGTCGTGTGTCAGAACGCACACGTGGTCTCTTCCACCGCCCCCTGCCACTCCCGGACGACGGCGTACCACCCCCCACCCCCACCCCCCGTCTCCGTCGCAGCGTCGTCGTAGAAGCACGCAGGCATTGATCGAACACTCTTGTGCATGCACCCGACTCGTCATGACGTGTTATCCGGCGATCGAGCGTTGAGTCTTACCTGTTGCGGGGTCCACGTGGTGCCGGGTCTCGGGATGTGATCGCAGTGGCGGCGGCGACGGCACCCGTCCGAACATCGTGGAGGCGACCGATCGCGCTCGGGGACCGCGGCCGAGTGCACCGGGGTACTCGCGGTGGCGGCGGCGGCGGCCCCTCTCGTCTGTCGCACCGGTTATGGCTAGAGTGACCGGCTAACGAGGCTAATTAGCCACCGAAACCAAAACAAGTTTTTCCTTTTTTTGGCATTGAGCGTCCGTCTTTTTCTTCGCGACCGATGCCTCGCCCCCGCTCGCTCGCTCGCCCACCGGTGTGCGCTTGTACCGCCCGCCCGACCGCCCGCCCGACCTCGAGCGCGGGAGTAAATGCGCGGAGAGAGAACGATGGTCGCGCGCAAAGACGGAAAAGTGTAAAAAAGGACGAACAAAAAATCACACACATCTTCTGGCTCCAGTTTAACTCCGGCGCGTTGCTCCCTTTCGCTCTGTTAATTGGATTCCGTGCTCCGCCGCCGCCGCTGCTACCGTATAAAGACTAAAGGCGATCGCCTTGGGGGAGGGGGCCCGTTCCCCGTACCCCTCTCTCGCCATTTCACCTTCGGGCGATGGGTAATTAAGCGAAGGATTCTCGCGCGAAAAGACGACGTCTGAGAGTCACTCTCGACGAACGCGAGAAAGAAGAAAAAGACACAAAAACATCATCTTCACGATTCATTAGTAAACGAAACGGTGCAAGCACCAATACGTCACGAACCGCATGTGGAAAAAAGGAACCTTGGTTCTCGGTGACGATCCGTCCGATAATAATAATCGACGAAGCAACTGTTTCCAAATGAATTAATGTAAAAGCAATTAATTCTTCCACATGCTCAAAAATCACAGATAATAAAATTGTGTGTAATACTAAAAAATAATAAGCAAAAAATTTAAGAAAATTATGTAAAGAATAAAAGAATATTTTAAAATATCCCTCCATTAGGACCTTAGATGTTTGTTTGGGAGTAGGTTTTCGAATTTCAAGTTTCAAACGTTTTAATTGGTTTTTGATTTCGTCACTTTTCAGAACATGCGTCATCTTATTGGTTACAAGATTTGCGAATGACTGGGCAGAACGTCGACAAGTTAAAATTTGGACAATTTTCTTAGACGCAGAGCTCAAAAGCGAATTCCATACTCAAGTTATCGAGAGTTTGGGCACTAAAAATACAAAGATGTCGGACTCGAGTGTTGATTCAGGGCAGCCACCACCAATATTTCAGAACAAAAACCCCACACTCGTTAAGACTTGGACTCCCTGTGACTGTCGCTTGATATTAAAATCATAGCTTGGTAGCACTTACGCATACCTTACGGGTGTACCAACGATATGGAAACAACAAAGAGACTACCGTAAAATGAATTTCCTTGAAAGTAGATTAATAAATTTGGATTTCCTGGATAATTTACGCAATGTATTTTATAAATAGGAACGTCAATTTTGTGTTACACTACAACGGATAAAAAAGAGTATTTTAAGGACAGGTTCTCCTAGAGTTATTTGGTCAGGTTTGGTGGTAGTGAATATAACGAATAAGATGGAAATATCACTAAGTCGAGTAATATACGATATACGGGGAATCAAAAGAGTGGGTTGGCACTTCTCCCAAATTTGGTAACTTTTCAGAGGGCAGCTCGACTATAATAGAGGTCGAAAAAGCAAAGTACATTCTATATTTCCCTGAGATTTCTACAACACATTTTCCATGTTCAGTTTGCGCTCAACACGTGCTAACTCGTATCTCTAATAAGTCAGTGAAGGACCTTATTCATCCGTAAGTAGTACATAAGCTTGGTTCTTTTCATTCCTTTCCTGAATTACCAAAAACAAATTATTTCTTAAAAATTAATTTATCTTACTGCGATAAAATTACACGCCCAAAATAACATTTCAGGAATAGATTAAAATTGTAAGGTCATGGTGCGTTAACTTCATTTCAAAAATAATTTAAGATCTTATTATCTTCCGTCAGATTAATCTTCTGTTAAATGAAAACCGCTAATCTTTTGAAATTACGAAGAATAAAAGGATTGTCTGTTCAGTACTGCCTCGGAATCAACAAAGAAATCTCAGAGAAACGACTCTCTGCAAAACAACCCTTAGAATTGGATAAAAACTTAACTGGATGCGAAATCGAAGAGTGTGACACAAGTGGAATTCGTGAGTGAACCAGTTTTAATAATAAATAAATAAATAAACTTTATTGTCAAAAAAGTCGTTACAAACTGCGTTTGACCACGTGGAGGACAATAAACTAATTTACTCTCCGGAAGCAAGCAAAGGACGTATTCCATCAATTCCGATCAAGGGTTCCACGGGCAGAGGCAGATTTAACATTCAGCACACTACTAACAATGAAAACAGTTCGGTACGCGTTCTAACATTAATATAATACCATTGTACATTAATATAATAAGTACCGTATTCAATAAAACACAGAAAAGTTATTCCAGAAGTACGTATTATCAAGCTATAAATCATCCGGAAAGTATTGTTGATAATTCGTAACTATTAAATAACACTAAATTTTCTAATAATTATATCAATTGATGCCGTCTCTAGGCAAAAGTCTAGTGAGTCTTTATAAAAAAATCCGCCTCTACCCGAAGGAAAACCGGAGAAAAACCCGGGCCAGGATGGGGCTGCAGAATTAAAGTGCACAACCGTGCTAGGATAATCATTAAATCTATTTATCGAATACAACAGTTCTCTTCCCTCTAGTGCTGGTTTTTTAGGGGAAAGATGTTGCGAGGGGTAGATGATCGTCCTTGTCTGATGAAAATTTTAACACGTACTGTGACACACACCAAACGCAGGATGAAAATCTTTCACGAAGTACACAATATATGTTAAGCCGATAACTGTACAAGGATATAAAAAGAAAACATGAGCCCGCAAAAGGTTCTCCATTGGCCCGTAGTGATTCAAAGGCAAATAATTCAAGATTTCGCGCCGTAAGTACTTGAAAATACATCGCCACTGGATAAGGAATGATTCAAACTATCACTTGAAAACTTCTTCGAATCCGGGACTCCTGCTCCGGTCGCAAATGTGTTGACCCCCTGCAGCCAAAGCAGGAGTCTCGAGTTCGACTCCCGGTTCGCCTCCATCTTCACCTGGTCGAAAGTTATCACATACTTAAGCGTAGTGGCTCTAACGAATGATATTCCTTAAATTGACAAACTTCGTTCTCTGGGGGTTTTCCGCGAGGTCACCAATTGAAGCATCGCCCCATCCAGACTTGGGCATCAACATCAATTTGTTATTTTGCAATAAAAAGCGTTCTCATGGGAAAAATTCAATGTAGTTTCCTCTCTTCACCATGACATAGCATGTAAATCGGATGTAAATAAAACTGACAGAACACACATCCAAGTCGAGAGCAACACGACGAAACAATTTTTATTGCAGTAGAAGTGCATTTAACACTCTTAAATTGACTCACAAAATGATGAGCTCACCGTTTTATCACATACCATTCATGTAAATAAACAAATTGTTTGTCAAAAAGCAGTTTCAAACTGCGTCGTATGACCACGTGGAGGATAATAACTAATTTACTCTACGGAAGCAAGCAAGGGACCATCCCATCAATTCCGATCGAGGGCCCAAGGGTAGTGGTGGATTCAATATTTATAAAAGAAATAATTTTATATGTTAGTTATATAATATGATAGTTAATATTAATTAAATACATACTGACCTAATTCGGAATTAAAACTTATTTCCTGCCGAGTAAGTCTGGAACCCTAGTCCCAAACCCATTACACTAAAAGGTTAACTACTCTTAAAGAAATGAAGTGAATGAATGCAGTGAAAATGAGAGCCTTCACTTTCCTCAACCGCTTACAAATGAAACAGAAACGAATCGCTTGGGAACAGATGAAGGTGGTGATAGAGAAACAGGTAGCAGTGAACCGGCTTCACCTCAGCGGCCGATAGACGCGCGTCCCTCCGCTGGTCGCCAAGAATTAGAGCTCCCTCACACCACGAAACGTAGAAGGGGGAAAAAAATAATTAAACAACGAAGTTATTACGTCACTTGAAAAATAATATTAATAAATTTATTTTTATTATTATATAGACTAAATATTTTTGAATAAATAAATAAAAGAAAAAGTTGTGATAAACCATTAAAAAGTTTTGAATATATTTAAGACGATATAATAATAATAATAATATAAATAATTTATTAATCTGCAAGTGAGCAATGCTCGGTGGCAGATGGAAAACGTAATAGACATAATAAGAATATACATAATACGATAATGTGAAATTAAAAAAGACAATCTTCGCCCAAATATCTATGAAATACACACGGAATAAAATGCTTAGAAAATTAGTACACAATAAGCGAGAGAGATAATACACCTAAGAAATTAAAAAATTAAATAGGTCAATATGTGTGTATATTCACATACGTACAGAAACACATTTTCACTTACAAACAGATACAGACACACACTCATACGTAATAGAAGCACGCTTCAATATACATACATATACCATTACTCCTCCCATAACGTTAATGTAAAAATAATAGCTATAATACAATTAAAAGAAATTAATAACTATAAAAAATAACGCCAAAACAAGATTGCTGTGAACAGTCATGCACACTTCACTTCACTTCACTTCACTTCACTTCACTTCACTACACTGCAATTCTATTCGCTCTGAGCATTTTCTATACCCTTCGTCTCACTTCACGGCACTTCACATGTGCTCGTATTTCGAAGAAGCAAGATTGCGGAAACATTTTATTCTTTTTGGTAAGTTCGCTAGTGTTGTTGCAGATAAGTTATTCCAGTCTACAATGGTTCTATTCACAAAGGAGTATTTCCCAATATCCGTTTTCTGTTTCCTACATTTTATTTTACACTTGTGGTCGCCGCGACTGGTGTAATTCGGTGGGTGGAGCCCAGCGTTCACTGATTTCCACAGACTCTCCCATGAAGGCTTTAAAGGTTTTAAAGCACAAAGACGCTTCGATTGGAAAATATTCGAAAGTACAAAGTGCTACTGAACTAAAATCTCAGTTGAGTGCAAATTGTATTACTTTTACGTTTTTCAGAATGTTCAGAAGCTCCTTGGGATCATTACGAAGAACGTCCGTAGGTAGAAAATTAATATCTCCCCAAGTTTACGGCAATAGTACGGATAACAAGCTAACCTTGTTATCAAGAGATCCTTGGTTCAAGTTCATGAACTTCTGCTTTCAATTATTTTTGTCAACTTGGCTGAAGCTTCTCTCAAACGTTTGGTGAATATTTCCTTCGAAATTCAATGATTTCATTTCTTCCAAATTTCATCGTTTTTTTCGATGAAGATTTTATATTTCTCGTAATGCACGGAATAACCAAATGTCGGGACTCTTGGGCAACAATTTTATCGTAAATTTAACAATAGTAATGTTATTGTAAAA
Source organism: Laupala kohalensis (assembly GCA_002313205.1). Taxonomy (NCBI): domain Eukaryota; kingdom Metazoa; phylum Arthropoda; class Insecta; order Orthoptera; family Trigonidiidae; genus Laupala; species Laupala kohalensis. The sequence continues at coordinate 585,815 of NNCF01126065.1, forward strand.
AAAGCAGTTTCAACTGCGTATGATCACGTGGCGGACAATATACCAATTTACACCGCGGAAGCAAGCAAAGGACCTCTCCATCAATTCCGATAAAGTACCCAAATGTAGAGGCGAATTGAAAATTTCAGCTCTTTACTCCTTGGATTAGAATAAAAAGTTATCTACGTGCTATAATACGAACATAATACCAACAAATTCGTATTTGATAAAACTCAAAACGTTGTTCACAAGTACATATTAGTATCAAACAATTGATTAGTCGAAATACATTGTTCATGAATCGTAACTAAAGTAAACAAATTTGAGATTAATTATAGACTGCTGTCCTTAGGAAAGAACCTTGAGAGCCTACACATAAAATCCACCTCTACCCGAAGAAAGAACATTCTTGTCCGTAAAGGGAATTTTGTAAATTTCAGTTTAGCTTCTAATTATCAAAAGTAGGTATATTTTAACTTAGAAGTTAAAAAAAATCTTATAACTGTTTTTCTAGAATATCCTAAAATGCGTGACAATTATCTCACCAAATGCTGGAACATATTCATATTGTCAAACCAAATACACATTTGCTGCTCTATTAAATTGTTTGTGTATCAGGGATCACGTTAACGTGAATTTCTATCAAGATCTCGCGAATTCACGTACCATTATGAATTCTTTTTATTATAAATATGTCTAAGAGACATTTACTTTCATTTTTTATGATTATATAGCTGAGTATCCAAGGCTGAATTTATCATTATGAACGTTGTGACATTTCGATATATTTCTGTCAATTCACCCTTGATAACTAAATTCAACACGATTCCTTTATGTTAGAGGTTTGAAAGATTTGGTGTGTGGTCAGGGGCGGATCCAGCAAGTAATCTTGGGGGCGGGGGGAGACTTTATAAAATTTCTGTCCCCCCCCTCCTCACCCCGATAGTTTTATCTTCCGAGGAATCACCCGTTTAATCAACAGTGGAAATAAAATATTATGAAAAAATGAATTTAATCAGTACCTACAATTGTTATATAAATGTAGGTACTGATTAAATTCGTTTTTTCATGCATTGATCATTTATATTTATAGTAGTTTATTTCTAATTGCACGCAACCTTGGCACTTTGGTTGTGTTCATCATCTCTGTAGCGCCATCCTCACCAGAGCATTTCTCCGTCTTTCTTTCGGGTAGTGGCGGATTTTCCGTAGGTGGAAATGTCATTAATACTTTTGTTATTATTAATCTCAAATTTTTACGACACATAATATCTACGATTCAGTACAGAAGAGTAAATGGATTACAGTAAGTATTTATTATACAACTTCTTTTATATCCACTATCCTTGGACCCTTGATCGGAATTGATGGGATGGTCCCTTGCTTGTTTCCGAAGAGTAACTTAGTTTATTATTACGCGGTTGGCATCTGCTTTTCTTGACAATGAAGTTTTATGTGATACATCAGAAATTGGAGTTAGAAACTTATGTTCCAAAAAATAATACTTACTGTATAATTTTAAATATAGATTGTACTGTCATATTTCTTTTTACTTCTCAATTGTAATGAAATCGTACCTGGAGTAAAAAAATTCCAATCGACGTTGTCTCCTTGAATCCAAACACCAACTAACCGGCTAAGTTGTGCCCGTCAACCTAATTTGTCCCCCACACTGGCCTCGCAGTGAAATATTCCTGGATTGTACGTTCTATTGTTGCTCACTACACCCGTTTCAAGCACCAGGAACTGATTCAAATGGAAGTTCCAAAGGAGCTTCGAATTTCTTTCGTTCTCTTCCCGGACGCAAGACACGACACGAGACCAGACAGCAGAGCGCCGCGAATGGGAATCGTGGATTGTATAAGGAAAGCAGATACGCTAGAAATTATCTCTTGAGTAAGATTGCAACGATATATAGACAATGCACAACATCGATATAAAAATTCTCATATTCACATCGATATATTTACGTAGTCAAAACATTATCGGGATGATAAAATGAAACCACAAAAATAAAAATCCCTTGGGATCAGTCTGTAAGACAGTGATATCTCTGATCCAACAGTTTAATTCGTATTAAAAATATTGAACCTATCTTACGTTCTCATTCATTTATACTACTGGTTAACAAGAGCATTTTTATTGGCGGTGTTATTTGTAATGAATCACAGTTTCAGAAGGTAATCAGTAAATTTTTGTCTGCTCAAAGGTAACGTTTCGTACCTTGATAGTTTTAAACTGAATTTTAGATCTTCTTCTTAACAAAAAAAAAAAAAACAAGGTCCGAAACGTTAATTTATAAAAATATAGCAATAAATATTTTCAACAGTCAATCCTAAAGTCGTTACATATATTTACGAATCCTATATAAAAATGAACGTAAATCGAAATATCAAGATTTTTATTTATTAAACCGCATTCCAATTTATTTATTTATTTTGCATTTATTTAATCGGGTACCAGGATTGGAGTCGTCTATTGTCTTTTGAGTATTTCTTGAGGAATGAACGTGTTACAGAATGTTTTACCTATAAAAGAGTCTGCTACATAAAAATATTGAAAAAACTTTTAATGAGATATTTTGCTACCATTTATCATTTATCTCGGGACACCGCGATTTCCCGAAAACCGGGACCTTCCTGCGAGAAATGGGTCTATCCCGCGAAAAACGGGATTGGTTTTCAGAAATAAATAAATAAATAAATTTATCGTAAAAAAACAGTTACAAATTTCGTATGACCACGTGGAGGACAATAAACTAATTTACTCACTGGAAACAAGGAAGGGGATTATCCATCAATGACGATCAAGGGTCCTAAGGCAGAGGTGGATTTAATGTTCCAGCACACTCCTAACAATAAAAATAGTTCGGTATGTGTTATAATATTAACATAATACCAATAAATTAGTATTTAAGTCATTTCACAAGCACGTATTATTATCAAACTATATATTATTCGGAAAAGATTGTTTATAAATCGTAAGTACTAAAATAACTCTAAATTCGTGCTTTATTATTTCAATAGATGCCGCCCCTAAGCAATAGCTTAGCGAGTCGATATAAAATATCATTCTCTACCCGAAGGAAAAACCTGGGCCAGAATGGGGGAAAACCCGGGCCAGGATGGGATAAACACGGACCAGGGTGGGGAAAAACCGGACAGGATGGGAAAAAAACCGGACAGGATGGGGTTTGCAGTTTGCAACTGATTTTTTGACGATACAGTTTTTTTATTTTCCGGGATGTTAATCCGATGCTACGGATGCCTCTCTCCCGTCCACCTGCTGACAGCGACGAAGACGAGGCTTTGCGAGCCTCTAGCAAGCGAAGGCTGCGGGACGCCACCTCACGATCCCCCCTTCCCCCCCTCCACACCCACTCACGCATCGCTTTTGTTCGCCGCTCGGCCTCCTGCACGCAGCCTCAGCATGTCGTCGGCGGACACGGCCCACGAGATGGATGAGCTCTCGGCGCAGATCGAGGCCCAAGTGATGGTCCATGCCCATTCAGCTGGAAGAGGACAGAGGAAACGTCCATCGGAGCAAGTGAGCCGGAAAGGAAATATGTTCTTCTATAGTGGTTTCACCAGGACTTCAGCTTATCGACAGGTGGCATCATCTCTTTTGGAGCAGGCACACCGTGGCTAACAATTGAATCATTCTTATGTAATCTTCCTTTGAAAGTTATTTTAGAAAAAATAATATAAATAAAACGTATCAATTTATTACGAAAGCGGAAATAACAAAAACAACTAAAGATGTCTTGAGACATGACTTATTTCGAAATAATCCCGAAATAAATGTATCATCAATAATAATAATAATAATAATAATAATAAATTTATTGTAGTACAACCAGCGTATGACCAAGTGGAGGTCAAAGAAGTAATTTACTCTCCGGAAGCTAGAAAGGGACCATCCCATCAACTCCGACCAAGGGCTCTAAGGCATTAAATTCTGCGACTAAAAATAATATGTGAACAAAATTTGACACGACAAATTATTTCGGGTGTATCTAAAATAATTATAGCATTTTCAAATTTATGAAAAATTAATAAAAAAATACATAATACATAATTCGGAAATAGTTAAATCACTAATCTGGTTATATACATAAATCTCATTTAAGATGAAATCACTCACCCATTCTTTATTGTTGTTTTATTAAAATATCGTACACACATCTCAGTTCTTCTCGCTTTCTCGTCCGAACCAAAATAGGCTATTCCGATGCACAAAATTGTAGCGAACGTCTATAAAACATGGAGGAAAACAGGCGGATATCCAGTTCGAGCGAATTCTAGTGATTTCGCGCGAAAACGCTTCGGTGAGCGTCCAGACCCACTATGACGAGAGGGTCATGCGAAAACGAATTGTGCGGCTGTAGTAAAAATGGCCGTAGGAGTTATCGGCAAACGACCATTGCTAGCTACTTCAACTGATTGACCTTCATTGGCTCTCGGCCATTTGTTATTTGAAATGAATGGCCGTTTGGCGTTAACAGATGGCCACCCCCCCCCCNATCGGCTTCAACCAAATGATTGCAAGTGCCACAAAGAAAATTTACGGGGTACGAGGCAGTTTCGGAATTTGGGGGTCCCCTCTCTCCTCCGTCCCCTGTTCCAAGCTCTTTTTCAATACTTGTTTAAAGTTACGTATAATGGACCGATCATACTTAGTAGCTCGCACTTTATGAAAAAATAAGCAAGAGAATAGTTAAATAATGTTCAATTTTTTATGTCACATGAACAAATGTACTCCTTTTTCAGTTACTTTAATTTAACGAATGTCGGCAATCATTTATCAACAATAATTTATCCTTGGGGAGCTCCATCCTCTGAGACAAAAACGACAAATTAGCAGTGGCGGCTAGCAAAGGGGGGGCTAAGTAGGCAAAGGGGGCTATATCCCCCCTCTCCATTGGACCTGAACTCTTAGCTGATAAATGTGAAGTTGATAAATGGCATACTTTGTAAGAGTGTTACCAGATTAATAATTGTTCTAGTTATCATTGTTATTGTTAAACATAATACCAGATTAACAAAATTAATAATACCATATTAATATCTTATAAATAATTGTTATTAATAATAGCAGATTGTGAATTGTTAATTATTTATTTGATGCGTTTTATTTAAAAGTAATATTTATAAAATTTGTGTTGTAAAACCATAATTAAAAAAAAAAAATTCTCTCCGGTTACCCCCCCCCCNAGATCGGCCATTGCAAATTAGTCGTATTTTCCGGTGACAACTTTTCATATTTTATTGACGTTGTATTCTAAAATGTTATTCTCGTAAGGACTCCATTTCTCGGAGCTAGAGGCAAACTGTCTCGGAGGCCCAGCCCATTGCTGCCGCCCCCCCCCCCACCCGAAAGACAAGGAGCTGCGCGTCAGTCGAAGGAAGACGAGAAGACAACAAGAGGTCGAAGGGAGGCTGACGAAGGCGATTGGCCACGAGGAGCGCTGGCGTCGCCTTCGAGGGTCCTCCACTCGAAGCCCCCGCTCCCACGCTCTCTCCTGCAGCGTCAGCACATGCTCCGGCATATGGCAAGGAATCACCACGCGCCGCCGCGGTAGGGGAGGTAGGGTATGGAACGTCTCTTACAAAACTATTTTCTCATGCATGCATTTCACTTGGCGTTGCGAGTTTGTGTATTTGTCAACATGGCAAAGTGTAGATGAGCTATTTATCTGTAACCGATGTATTTGCTCTACTGCGGCAAATACGCAAACACCCGTATCCTTCCTCTTGTCGGTTTTTTAGTCGCACATCAAAGAACGCTAATAAGACATATATTCGCGTGAACCTTCGTCCACACTTTGTCGGTTTCTACCGTGTTTCGCTCAGAAGAGCGCGCGTGTTGATATTCTTCTCCTTTATCCTATATTTTGACTTTTCTTACTCTACAAATCCTTTAATACGGACTTGGAAAATGAAAGAGTAGAAATATATCATGAATTATATCAAATACATTCTGTCCATCATTTGGCATTATTGAGTTCTTTACACAGCGAAAACGCTACACTAATACCGGAACACCAAGTGAAGTGTCAGCATTAAACATTTTTTCAAATAGACTGTTTTGTATTTCATTCGACTTTAAATATATTTTACAGCAAATTTAAACGAAGTGTAATTGAGATAATATTTTTACACATGAACGATATCTTAATCTTTTCACAAAAGTTTCGATGTGTTTTTTCGCACCATGTGAATCCATCGCAACACTTTACGAATTTCTTAATGACTGCCACCCTTTCTTTATACGAAACAGTCTCGTTCACGAACACAATACTCCCAATAGTAATAATATTCATCGTCCTAGAGTGTCAACCATTCTTTGCCAAAAAGGACCGCATCATTCGGGAATCGTTCTATATAATTCCCTGCCCAAGAATATAAAAGATATTATGAAATTGAATATCTTCATATCCGCGGTTAAAAACTACCTCCTGCACCAGTGCTTCTACACTGTAAAAGAATTTATTGATTTTAATAAAAGTTAAATTCGTCTTGTACTTTATCACGCCATTGCTGTAGCACTTTTTAAATAACTTATAACTATTTCAAAAACTATTTTGTTGCATGATTGTGTTGTCTTATGGCTCATATTAATTTAGTTTTATGTGTACTCAACTTTAGCACGGTTGTGTACATTAATTCTGTAGCCTCATCCTGGCCCGGGTTTTTTCTCCGTTTTTCCTTCGGGTAGAGGCGGATTTCTTATACAGGCTCTCTAGGCTCTGTCTAGGGGCGTGTTTATTGTAACAATAAATCGTGAATTTAGTGGGTTTTTTTTCAACTCTTATGATTTTTAAACACTGTACTCAGAATAATCTATTGTTCGATAATAACTTGTACATGTAATTTTTTGCTTAAAAGTACAAACATATTGACATTCTATTAGTTTTATAACTCGCAGCTAACTTTTTATCATCTCTAGGAACTTATGCAAAAAAAAAAATTGAATCCGCCTCTGCCTTAGGGCCCTTGATCGGAATTGATGGGATGGTCCCTTGCTTGCTTCCGGAGGGTAAATTAATTTATTGTTCTCCACGTGGTCATACGCAGTTTGTACTGTTTTTGACAATAAATTTATTATTATTATAATAAAGATAAAGAATAATTTAAAGGTTATTTCCAAAAAAGGTTCAGTATTTTATTCTTCAAAATGGATATCTTTCAAAACTGATGTAATTTGTATTTCTCTTTGCTTCTGTACCAAAAACCATTCACCCCACGAAAATCAGAGGTTAAAAACCTTTATTTGTTCGTTAATTTTCAAGTATCCAAAATATAAGAAAACGCTACTGTGAAAATGTTAAAATCCGATGTTTTAAAACATTGTTTCACTAGTGTTAAAATAACATTGAATTTTAATTAGGTCGAAGATCCTCTGATCTCAGCGGTGTCAATTCCAATCCGTTCCATCACACTCACTCATACCCATCCACCCCTAGAAAGGGCATTCCGATCTTCAATAATATTCATGTCACTGATGTACCATATATTCCCGATCTCTTGGCCACCACATCAGTATGAGTTTGGAATTTATGATAATTAATTTATATTTATTTACCGGTTGAACGAACTCAAAGTCACCTGGTTCTTTTGATTGGATTCTTCCCAACTGTTTCTCACAATTTGACGATGAATAAACGATGTTAAAGGAAATAAAGGCTCGTGATAACTTTCGGTCAGGTAAAAATGGCACGACGAACCGGGAATCGAACCCGGGTTCTGCTTTGATCGCGAGGGTGTTAACCACTACACCACCTGTTTGCCTTCCACATCTGTACACCATTTTCACATGACCGAAAGTTATCATATATCTTCTCCACGTGTAGGGTACAGGAAGAAATATATGCACAAATAAAGGTTCGTTTATACAGGGCAAGCTGCCTAGCAGGTAACCTGCCCGGCAAGTTGCGAGGGGCAAGCGACCCACCTACGAAATCTGTTTACTCGGGGCAAGTGACGTGCTTGGCAGCTTACGTGTAAAAATTACGAGGAGTCGTCGTTTGTGCTCGTGGGTCACTCATGTGTGCGAGTGAAATGAGGTTCATGTGGTTCGACATTTTATTTCGTGAACCATCACACGAATCACGTGACCTGCTTCTGGACGAGTTTGAAAAGAGGAAGAAATCGTGGAGTAAGGGAGAGGCTATAGAATATGCTCATGACCCGTCGTCTGAATTAATACAAAATTAAATGATTTTTTAAAATATTTAGACACATTAAAAATTGCAATAAAATTCTACTTAAAATTTAGTATACTATAAAAAAACAATTAACACAGAATTTACATTCTTAACATGAGCGCCACAGTTCAATGGCTGATCAAAACATTAGAAACATTGAAAATCCTGATAAAAACAATTAATAACAAAACAAATTAGTAACGAAATTCACACGAACAATTATTCACCTAACCTCACTTTATGCTGCTTTCAGGTTCTTTTAGGTTACCAGCCTCAAATCTACTCTCCGAGAATTAAAGCGGGAAAATTGAAACATAGAACAAATCATTTATCCACATTCATTCATGATTCTTTGTATTAGAAATCTTCAATACAATACAAACCTCAGTATAATTAACATTTCCTCCTAGGACCCTTTCCCGGATTCGAATCCATGCTGGTCACCGTTTTCATTGGGCTCAAGTAATGAAATGTTTTTTCTAGAAAAAATGATGAACAATATTCGTCTTCTGCAAAGAACTGAATGGAGTTGTTCACTTCGTCGAAGTATTTAGTTGTCGGGCTATTTGGACGCGAGGTTGAATGAAGGCGTATGTAGGTTAAGGAGAGGCTTCGTGGGCTGCTCTCATACGTCCTCCCCCACTCCACTCCACTCGAACGAAGCGAGAGGTGCTTCACTTCCTCTCGACGCTTCGTCCAAAGGCTCCCACGCTGCGTCGCCCTCTCCTCGCACGTCATCAGAGTCCCCACACGTACAACGTTATCGCTACAACTCTCGTTCTGCGGCAAGATACATTTTCAAGGTAGTACTAGCGTAGGTAGAATGAAATCACTAACAATTCTGAAAGCGGCGGAAATAAACATGTTAATGTGTGCTTATTGTGATTTGAACTTGAAAAACATACCTCACAGGCGATTTAAATGAGATAATTCCAATTATAATTCATAGTGTGATACTTTGCGTCTTATGGAGAAAACATTTATTTTCAAAAAAAAGGAAAACTTTTCAATCACGAAAGTTTACTTTGATTTGTAGTAAATTTTTCGGAGTATTTTTACAATATTTTTATCTAAGTCACCGGACACTTGAGAAAGTTATTTAGCTTGATCTGAAGTGAGATGCACAAATCACGAATCCGCTGCGCTCGGCCGCCATGTTTGTACATGTTCTGGTGCCTTCCAAACGAGTCAAGCAAAGAGTTCCTGAATGTTGTTTGCACAATATTATTAACTGATACATACACATTATATCATACTTTTTCTTCCTTATTGTTCACATTGTTGTGTTTTAAAACAATTAGATTTATAATAAAGAAAAGAATTAAACATCTCTGTGATTTGGTTAACTTGTCCCACATTAAGAAATACTAATCTACACTAATAAAAGAGAATTACTTGGAATGTCTGTGGCATGGAAATGGGAAAAAATTATCCGATGAAATAATTTGAAGTTTGAAAGGACATTTCTTAAGCATTATTAAAACTAAAATGCAAAGTAAATTTAATATTGTTAACTTATTGTAAAAAAAGCAATACAAACTGCCTATGACCACGTGGTGGACAATAAACTAATTTACTCTCCGGAAGCAAGTAAGGGACCATCCCATCAATTCCGATCAAGGGCCCTAAGACGGAAGCGAATTGAAAAATTTCAGCAAAAATTTCTAGTTAAGATAAAAAGTTAACGTATTATAATATGAATATAATACAATCATGTTTGTAATTAACAACAACAAAAATTATTTTACATGAATGAATTATTATCGAACTATCGATTATTCTGAGTATAGTGTTTACAAATCATAAGAATTGAAATAACACTAAATTCACGATTTATTGCTTCAATAACCACGCCCCTAGACAAATGCCTAGAGAACCTGTATAAGAAATCCGCCTCTACCCGAAGGAAAACCGGAGAAAAACCCGGGTCAGGATAGGTGAATTACAAGAACAGAAAAACAATTAAAATGGCTGCTAATCAGCAGATGTGCATCTTCACATGCATGACTGCTGACTATAAAGTTTATTGATGTGTCCGTCAGAGTAAAATCGCGTTACTTGAGGCGGACGATGTATAATCTATACGACCAAATCCTAGAAGCAAAATTATATATAGGCTGTGAAATACATGTACATAACCTAACATTTTTTCAAGTAAAGTGTATTATCCCTTCGTCTGGATTCAAAAATAATTCCTTATTACCTACATATAAGCATACAATTCTGAAACCTGTGTGTATATTTGTAGGTTCTCTTCATGATCAAAATTTAAAAATACTTTTGGGGTATTAAGCTATGTCGTCATTTCGTTTTAACAAAATGTTGATGAAGTTAACTGTGAAAGCCTGCATCACTATTTCTTCGCGGTATTTCAGGTGGAACCAGCACTCCAAATTAGTCAAATCACCGGGATGTATAATTGTTTTCTTTACCTTTATTGTAATTGTCATAAAACACTACAATATGAATAATAATGTTGATAAAACATGTTTTAATTTATATCTATCAGATAATAATATAAAACAAGAAATATTCAGGAACTCGTTTAATTTGTTTGGAATGCACCAGAACATGTACAAACATGGCGGCCGAGCGCAACGGCTTCGTGATTTATGCATCTCACTTCAGATAAAGTGGAATATCTTTTTGTAATGCCCGGTGATCTATAGATAAAACTGATGTAAAAATACTCTGGGAAATTTGTTACAAATCAAAGTAAACTTCCATCACTTTCGTGATTTAAAAGTATTACTTTTTTTTGAAAATAAACGTTTTCTCCATAAGACGCAATGTATTTGAGCATCAATAAATAAATGCAATTATTTCATGTAAATGGCCAGTGAGGTACATTTTTCAAGTTGAAATCACAATAAAAACATGTTTCTATGTTTATTTAGACCGATTTAAGATGATTTAGTGATTTAATTCTTATCTACACTAGTACTACCTTAATTTAATAACGCGAAAGAAGAGAAACATGAAATTTAAGTATTGTATAATATCGCCGGGAAAAATGAGCTACAGAAATCCAGATATGTTGACTGGTGTTTTAATTCCGGGCGAAATCGGGTAGCTCTACTAGTACTGTGTATTTGAAAATGCACTTATCTCTTTTGTGAAAAAACATTTCTAAAATTCCAAACTAATTCTGTGGAGGTATCTTTGTATCACACTACGTGAAACTGTGTGAAGAGGCAAATTGAAACTTCGGTCGACGATTGAGGAGTTTATCCAGTTATTCTGAATCAGTTGGGGGCTAAGGGGACTATGCCCCCCCACCATTGGACCTGAACTCAACAGATAAAACTGAAGTTCATAAATGGCATATTTTGTGAAAGTGTTACCAGATTAATAATTGTTGTTGTTATTAATAATATTATATTCATAAAATTAATAATTCTATATTAATAATACCATGTTAAGTAACTTTAATAAATAATTATTAATATTATTCATAATACCAGATTGTTAAATTGTTAATTATTTATTCGATATATTTTATTTAACGATAATATTTATAAAATTTGTGTTGTAGAACCATGATTTTTAAACAAAATGCCCCCCGTTTAGCCCCCCCCCCCCGCTGTTCTCAACGCATATTTCCGATTTTTGTTTCGAGTTCGATTGGTACAATTTTAAAGAAATTTAACAGAATAGAAGTGTTTTCGAATGATATGTAATGAAATATTATCTCAAAAGAGATGTTAAACTTGAATTCAGGATATTTTTTCCCTTAAATGTCAAAAAATTCATATATTAATTTTTTATTTTATTTTATGAGAGGTAAACAAATTAAGATGTATAAACATATTCATTTCAAACTCTTCATAGGATTAACTAATTTCAACAACAAATCTCTGGTGTATTTTTATCTTCATTTTATTGTTTTTTACAAAACAATTGAATTATTTATTTCCATGACATAAACTAGATAAACTTTATTGTCAAAAAAGCAGTTACAAACTGCGTATGACCACGTGGAGGACAATAAACTAATTTACTTTCCGGAAGCAAGCAAGGGACCTATTCCATCANAACCTAAGGCAGATTTAATATTTCGACATACTCTTAACGATAAAAAAAATGTATAATACAAATATAATAATTTATAACACAATAATTTTATAATACAATATAACAATTTATTATACAAATACAATAATTTTATAATACAAGTATAATAGATAGTACAAATATTACAACAATATTATAATTTTTTTGAAAGTATTAACACATTTACAAAATTTTCACCGTAAAATTGTTTTAATGGCACGGAAATAAGAGGATTAATAGGACATTTTCTATAATTAATCAAAGGATTAGTTAAGTGTTTTACATGACATTTATAGTCAGATTTAATGTTGACGAAACGTATCATGATAATCATTATCGATATTCTCTGACACAGAACTTCAATCAGCCTTCTCGTATTCTTTCTTCATCTTTTTCTCTTTGCATTCAGAACAAATGCGCGCGCATGCAGCGACGCAGAGACTAATTGATGACGTCATCCGAAACAAACACAATCGAGTGCCGAATCGTTTCTAAGAAATAAATACAAGACGCCTCGTGATTTACATTTGTCATGCCTCTTAATCACTTAGGTTTCTCGGTGTGTCATATCACTTACGAGAGATAATTGCATTCATCAAATCGTCTGGTGAATGACAGTGATGAATGACAAATCATTATGAATTGCTTCGAGGTGTCGACAAAGGGGAACAGATGAGAAAATTTTCACGTTCTAAATCAGCTTTTGCTCTTAGACATCATTGCTTCCAAAATATAAAGATTATTGATTTGGGTAAAAGAATGTCGTATTAGTTTTAAATACTCTATTAAATAACCCATGAAATATATTTTAATGGAAATAATACTTAGTATAATATTACGAATTCATTATCTGTGGTATTCCAAAAATATTTCATGACGCTGTCAGATTACAATCAATAATAATTGATAATAATTTCAGCACAGATGAGTACAATATCTCTGTAACTCAATCCCGGAATAGTCATTTTTCCTCTGAGCACTTTAATCGAAATTAATGAAATGGTTCCTTGCTTGCTATTTTAGCATTATTATTATTATTATTATTATTATTATTATTATTATTATTATTATTATTATTTATTGTGTTTAGGATCTCAACCTTTTCTGCTGGTCCTAGTGAGGTACGGGCTACACCAAGCACACTCACTCTGGATGATCAAAAAATTTTCTGGCTATACTTGATGTGTTGAGCAAAACAGCTTTCTGAAGTTGTACATAAATGGTCTTACGCAATTCTAACACTTTTAAATGGTCCTACGCAATTTTATTATTATTATTATTATTATGGAATCGATGAAACAATTACCCAGGTACCAATAAGTGCATCTAATTGTCATTCCTGTTTTTTTTTCTTGATTTGACAAACTATAAAATAAATTCCTTAAAATGTACACACGAAAAATATGTCAAGTATTCAGTAATATAAAAATGTATATAAGAGAAATATAATATTGTGTATCAATACATCTTCACTTACTTGTAATTTAGTTGTTAGTAATTTTACTATTTTTAAAATGAATTAAAAGCAATTAAAAATATATTTATGTGTATTGTACTGGAAATCAAGAATGAAAATGGGTTTGGAATTTGACACTGCCATAAGATCATTTAAGGTTGAAAGAAGGTTTTTCCATGGAGAAGTAATAAAGAATAAAAAGGGAATGAGAATCAGCAATCGTAAAGTGACGTCGACAAACTCAGAGGAAAATGTTTATTAAACGCACTTTCATGCCAATTAACACAACATTCCAGTAAACATATGTGACCATTCATATAAACATCAATACTTTCCCAACATGAATATGGGCAATAAACTAATTATTTTACTCACCAGAAGCGTGCGAGGGACCGATCTCATCAATTCCGATAAAAGAACCCAGAGAGAAAGAGAGAAAGTAGTGAACTTAACATTCCTGCGCCACGAAGCAGAATCAAGACAAGAACAAGAACCCCATCCTGACCCGGGTTTTTTTTATAAAGACTCGCTAGGCTCTTGCCTATAGATGGCATCAATTGACATAATTATTAGCGAATTTAGTGTTATTTAATAGTTACGAATTATCAACAATACTTTCCGAATGATTTATAGCTTGATAATAATACGTTCTTGTGGAATGACTTCTCTATGTTTTATCAAATACAATATTTGTTGGTATTTGTTAATACTATTACACGTGTCGAACTATGTTTTTTATCGTTAGGAGTATGTTGAAATGTTAAATCCGCCTCTGCCTTAGGGCCCTTGATCGTAATTGATGGGATGGTCCCTTGCTTGCTTCTGGAGAGTAAATTAGTTTATTGTCCTCCACGTGGTCATATGCAGTTTGTAACTGCTTTTTTAACAATAACTTATATTTTTATTTACATATTTGTATCAAAAAATGGTTATAACAAATTGTTATAATATCTACGAAATATAAAAAAATGGTTTTTCAAGATATTATAAACGAACAGTTGTTTAACAAATACGTACTGAATCAATCTGTTAAATAATGTGAGGTGTGTGGAGACAAAGGCTTCAGAAAATGCTCAGAGTAGTGTAATGTAGTGTAGTGTAGTGATGTCAAGTGTGCGTGACTGTTCACTGCAATCCTGTTTTGGTGTTATTTTTTATAGTTATTAATTTGTTTTAATTATATTATAGCAATTATTTTTACATTAGGGTTATAGGATGTGTAATGGTATATGTGTGTATATTGAAGCTTGCTTGTATTACGTATGAGTGTGTGTGTGTCTGTATCTGTTTTGTAAGTGAAAATGTGCTTCTGTATGTATGTGAATATACACACATATTGACATAATTTATTTTTTTAATTTCTTAGATGTATTATCTCTCTCGCTTATGTTGTACTAATTTTCTAAGCATTTTATTCCGTGTGTGTGTATTTTAGATATATTTGGGCGGATAATTTTTTTTTTCACGTTATCGTATTGTGTATATTCTTATTATGTCTATTATGTTTTCCATCTGCCACTGAGCATTGCTCACTTGCAGATTAATAAATTATTATTATTATATATTAGAAATAAAGGAAATGAATAACTTCAAAATATTTAAAAAACAAACTAAGCTATGGATACAAAATATGGAAACCACTTAGGTAATTATATTATTTGGTATTTGTACTACTTGGTATTTTATTTGGTAGTGTTTGGCTGTTGTATTATTTGGTAGATATGTTTTCTTATACAATTATTGTATTCTTTTCACTGGTTTGAAGGGTATTTTTAACATGTCTTGGTTTTGTAAATTGGTTTTCAAAAGTATTAGTGTAATTTATATTACAAATGTAACATACAAAAATATTCTTAACGGATATAAAAATTGATTATAACTTATGTATTTATTTTGTATTTTATATTTTTTTGTGAAATCTTCTGTAAAATAATCATGTAACTAAAAAAATATAATCTCTGTAGTAGCTGCTACAATGCCAAAACAACGTTTTTATTAATAAGATAAGCACTATAAAAAATGTAAAAACTATGTACAGGGTACGTGATGACAAGTCTTAAGACTTATCGGGATCCATAACTATAGAAAAAAGAAATAAAATTCAATTCAATTAATTCCGAAAGTATTGCTAATAAATCGTAACTGTATTACAATAACTTAAAAATTTTAACAATAGTATTCATGAAAAATTATTTAAGTATCGGCGCGATGTTACTTGACTCGTGTACCCCGAGTAATCCCTGAGTACTTCCCTTGATTAAATTTCCACTCAAACGTCAAAGCGAAACAATACGTCATTCCTCATCGCAAATCCTTAAGGGCTTAAGGGCCATTCGACACCTGACTTCACATCTCCCTCACGAGAGAGGCGCATATTGGCACATCAACGTCACCACGCGCTGACGACCTGTCTGTCGTATTCCCTCATTGTGTTCACCAGCTGTAATCCCCGTGCTGTCGTCGCTTTCCGGGGGGCTTAAAGATTCGTGGCTGCAATGCGCAAATCTCTGTTAATCCCACGTAACATGGTGAATTACTTAACCTAAAAACCGTGTGAAAACTTATTGAGAAAATATTTATCATCTGCGTGTCAGACGATATTCACATCACCATCGTATTGACTCTCATATATTTAATCCATACCAGGCAACTTATTTAGGAGGTGATCCAGACTTCTGGACAAAATTAATTGATGTCAACTTTTAAGTTATTTGTCCCCATAACATTTTAAATTTGTTCAAGTGTTTCATGATTTCTATTAATGACTTCAACAACGGTAAATTACCAAAATATAATTAAGTTCTTTCATAAAATAATTACGGGTCGGGGCCAGGCAGGTCGTTTGCTACAAACAGAATATGGTCTGAATTCTCGGGAATGAAATTAGGTTAATAGTACGTACGTAGTTCTTTTTATTTTTCTTCTTCGAACGCGTCCGACATAATGAATGAGTCCGTCTAAAACTTTGGATCGATTCTTATAAAACGAAAATTGGATTGGGTAACCCTACTACGAGCCCTTCTCATTGCCTCATCCATATTTTGGACAGAAAGACGTATTTCGCTATGAGGCTATAGGGCTCGTACAAATAATTCGGGCAACTAGACCTCTACTCGACAAGAAGTGGAGAGGGTTCAGGTTACAGTTGACAACATCCCCGTGGTGCGGAAGAGTCAAGGAGATGTCGTCACGTAGGTTCCTGAACATTGTTGGTTTAATTTTAATTTACAATATTATCTGTTATTTTATTCAAAATATTATCTGTATAATGAGATTGTTTGAGATATTGATCAATTAAGAAAAAGAAAGCCCTACTACTGTTTTACAATACGCCGGTTTACTGAAGGGGTACGGGAGACATTCCTGTCGAAATCGGTGAGCACGTTAAAACCCAAGTGAAATGTTTTTACTTCTGCATTATCTCTGATACCGTATCCCATTGCTTTGAATTCTTTGAGATGAATATGTGCAATCTGTAAATTGTTTATCCGAAAACAAATATGAGATACAATCACGTTGTCAAAGACAAGAATATTCAAATCTCGCGCCAAAACCTTCTACACGGACAAGGATGTAAATGAATGAGGTTAGAGTCAAACCATGAGGTACCCTCCCACCAAACCACTTGAAAAATAAATAATTTATAGCCAGAAAAGTCGTTACAAACGGAGTACGATCACGTGGAAGACAAAAATCTGATTCACTCTCCGGAACAAAGGAAGGAACCGACTCAATTACAATCAATTGACCAAAAAGCTGTGACAAGGCTTACATTTATGCACCTCGAGTCAAAACGATGGAATATACCCTCGAAAAGACGAACAAAAATAGGTAGCTGCTCTTCATCAAAGTAAAACGGGAGAAAAACTCGGGAGGATGGCAATTCATTACACATTTACATATAACTTTAAGTATTCTTAGCATGAAAGAGAGAAATCTAAAAGTGAACGACAAACAATTAGAAAGAGAGAAGAGGTGATAAGAAGAAAGAAAAGCAGAATGTGGTAGTGAGAGCGGAGAAGAGGGTTGAAGACATCGGCTGCGCGGCATATGCCTCCGCCTACTTATCCCGTGCACCCTCGTCGCTGAGCCGGATCATTACAAGCGTGTTGCACAAACCACCCTCCACACGTCGCTCGGCAGGGGGCGGGGGCAGCGGCACACGACGACGTGAGGGGGTTGTTTGAAGAGGGGAACTCAGCTCCGTCCCCCTCCCCTCGACGCCATTTGTTCTATCTGTTCGTTCAACGGAACGTCTCCCAGGATTTTTGAAATCTTTGATTTACTTCATGTGTTGAAATAATAACTTCTCTTCTCAAAGTACGATATGCTTACAGCTCTGAAATAATTAAAATAGCGAGATCGCTCTCTTTAGTATCCCAATTGCAAAACGAAACGAGTTGAAACTTGCTGAGCAAGAGACCCGGGTTCGAGTCCCGGCTGGTCCCCATTTTCACCTGACCGAAAGTTATCACATATATTCTCCACGTGTAGGGTACACGGAAGAAATATGTACTGAATTGAAACTAGTTGGTGCGCGCAGTCCCTTCTCCAGATCGTACTTTGCTGGAATACAAAACTTTAAGCTTTCAAAGTTATTTAACAATTTAACAAAGCTTTAGCGTTTTTTTCGTATTTATTATTATTTAACATAACACAAAATGACCAAACAAATAAGTTAAGTTGATAAATTTATCTATTCCAAGTTTGCGAAAATGCTTCAAAAGTATTGTCGATATAGTTTTGTATTATTTTCCACTTTCTTATTAACTCCCACGTGTGTAAGTAGATATTTACTACTTTTTACGTACCCAAGCATAATATTGAATCTTACATGGTAGAGTAGAACCTCGATTATCCGGGGAAATGGAGGGGAGGGGTCGCACGGATAAATGAAAACCACCGTTAACCGAGACACTGTAATTAACAAATTATGTACATAAACATGCATACATGTGTGTGTAGAATGTCACGTTATCAGTCTTCGTTTCTCGCAGTTTGAAATGATTTTCCTTACTTCATTTCTAATATTTCTCAAGTTCATTATGTCCTGGAAGTCAAAATTTTATTGGTACCTGAGGGTCTCTGTCTCTTAGTTTCGAGGAACCTATACGTTCAACTGTGGGAATGGTAGGAAGTAGTTTGACTTACTTATGATAAATACATTTATTGTAAAAAAAAGCAGAAGAACAAACTGCGTGTGACGAGGTGAAGGACAATTAACTAATTTACTCTCTAGTAGAAATTGTAGCACAAATTCCTTTCTTCGATGGAAGATTGAACCACGGTTAATCGCGAACACGGTTAAACAAGACAAGGTTAATTGAGGTTCTACTGTATCTTCTTTTTTCATCCGAAAAGTCACTTAACGTAGGATTAAATTACTAAAATATCTGAAATCGGCGTAAATATTCAGAGTATCATGTACTTATTGTGATTTCGACTTACAAACATCTCAGCGGCCATTTAAACGAAATAATTGCAATTACAATTGAAGATTCTTGTAAACCTTTATTCAAGGAATTAAATATCTTAACACTTCCGTGCATTTATATTTATGAAACGGTCGTGTTTGTTAAGACCGAATTACTGAAGTGCCACCCTTTCTTTATACGAAACAGTCTCGTTCACGAACACTATACTCGCAATAGTAGTAATATTCATCGCCCTAGAGTGTCAACCACTCTTTGCCAAAAAGGACCTTATCATTCGGGAATCGCTCTATATAATTCCCTTCCCAAGAATATAAAAGATATTATGAAATTGAATCTCTTCAAATCCGCGGTTAAAAACTATTTCCTGCACCAGTGCTTCTACACTGTAAAAGAATTTATTGATTTTAATAAAAGTTAAATTTATCTTGTGCTTTATCACGCCATTGCTGTAGAACTTTTTTAAATAACTTATAACAATTTCAAAAACTATTTTCTTGCATGATTGTGTTGTCTTATGGCTCATATTAATTTAGTTTTATGTGTACTCAACTTTGGCACGGTTGTGTACATAAATTCTGTAGCCCCATCCTGGCCCGGGTTTTTCTCCGTTTTTCCTTCNTTTTCCTTCGGGTAGAAGCGGATTTATTATACAGGCTCTCTAGGCTCTGTCTAGGGGCGTGTTTATTGTAACAATAAATCGTGAATTTAGTGGGTTTTTTTTCAACTCTTATGATTTTTAAACACTATACTCAGAATAATCTATTGTTCGATAATAACTTGTACATGTAATTTTTTGCGTAAAATTACAAACATATTGACATTCTATTAGTTTTATAACTCGCAGCTAACTTTTTATCTTATCTAGGAACTTATGCAAAAAAAAATTTGAATCCGCCTTTGCCTTAGGGCCCTTGATCGGAATTGATGGGATGGTCCCTTGCTTGCTTCCGGAGAGTAAATTAGTTTTTCCCCTCCACGTGGTCATACGCAGTTTGTACTGTTTTTGACAATAAATTTATTAATAGATTAAATCCATTCAGTTTTATGGAGAAAATACTTATTTACAAAATAAGACCAACTTTTAAATTACGAAAGTGACGGAAAATTACTGTGATTTGTAGCAAATTTTCCGCAAAACATTTTCACCACTTTCATCTCGAGGTAACTGGATATTTGAGAAAGAGATTTCACTTTTCCTGAGGTGAGATTCTTCATAACGAAGGAGACAGTTGTGGTGTTTTACGTTCTTCTGTGCAAAATATTGATTGTATTATTTGTATTATTAACTGATAGGTACAAATTAAATCATGTTTTTTTCTTCATTATTATTTATATTGCTGTGTTTTAAAACAATGAGAATCAAAAAAATAGATTAAATAATTATACATGGCTGTGATTTGACGAACTTCTAGTGCTGGCCCCACCTTAAATATTGAGATATTTAACGTACAAATTGATACATATTATACATTCATTAACTACAATCTTGAGTTTTTGGTATCGGATCCTGAAATTTGTTGTGTCTCTAATAATAAGTTGATGGCTATCAGATATGTTGGTGTTCAAGGAGAGGTTGTACCACGAGTTGGCAGAATAAAACAAGGATTGGTACTAGCTGACGTTTCGGAGCATTTATTGCTCCATCTGCAGAGCGAGTAACCCAAAATGGTATTAATATAACATACAATAATTAAAACCTTCCATAAAAAAACAGATCATATATACGAAGTTAAGATGTATCTCAAAAGAGCCATCTAGAGAGTGATGTGTCCAGATGGAGAAATAAATGCTCCGAAACGTGAGGTAGGTTTATTCTGCCAACGCGTGGTACAACCTCTCCTTGTCTAGAAGAGAACTAAATGATTACCCCACGTTGCCCGGGAATCTTCTTAGACTCATCTTCTCTTACTCAGGAAAGTAAAAGTATTTTAAAAACATATACACCATCCTAATTTTTCAAATTCATAATAATACAAATTCAATACAAAACTTCAATCCACTAAATTTGATGATTGATTTCTTCCTTCTTAAATTCCTCTCTTAAATTGAAGTGTTTTAACACTTCTATTTTGAATAACGTCTTAGCGATAGTTTAGGTTAACTATTGTAAATANTTTTTTGTAGAATCTTTAGGGTAGACAACATAGTTGTCACCTATCTCTAGCCGTTTAGGCAGCGTAAGCAAATAAGCAAATATTTTTCGCGATTTTATGGACATTTATTGTCAAAAACCGTTTCTATCTTTGTTTAAAAATAAAAGTTGGTCTATGTTCATCCGAGACATCTAAACAATCCCTTGGTAAACTATTTCAGTGGTTTAGTCGTGATCAGGTAGCAAACAGACAGAGACACTTTTGCGTNTGAAATAAATAAAACCTGTCTCTTATACACATCTAGATGTGTATAAGAGACAGATATATATATAAGTATGGGAATATGGAATAGATAAATGTTTGTTTCATAGAGAGCAACGCCCCTGTCCCTGTCCACGAGGTCTCCGCACAGCGGGTCGCCACAGGCGCTCGTGTTTCGTTTGGAGGCGCGTGGCGCGTGGCGGCAGTGACTTGTTTGGAGGCGCGTGGCGTACAGCACGGCGTGGACACGCGCGCTTCAATGCGACGCCACTCGATAATGACGGAGTAAATGACGTGTCACGCGGTGGAAGATCAGGTGGTGGAGGGAGAGAACAAAGAGGGAGGAGGCTGTAAAGATGTCGACGGAGGACAATGATTCTCGGGTTCCGTGTAAACGCCTGTTTGTAAACCAAAGAAAAAACTATTTTTAAAAAAATTTAAATCCGATTGTTCATTGCAGACAGCAGCCTGTAAACCGTTGAGTATAGATAAGCTTCAACAGCACGCTTCATTTCCCATTTACAAATACAAGAATTGGGGAAGTGGCTGTTCGCATTTTTAAAGCATTTTCCTCATCGTCATTTGCCCCACCGGTGGCTCAGGTGGTAGTGTTGTCGCTCGTCACAAGTCCCGATTCCCGACGGGTCCAGAAAATTTGTAGCTTTTCATTCATGAATGTCCTTCAGTTCATAGAGCTGTGACTACTGAACAGCAAACCTTCCTTCCTCTATCCAACTCCTCCTAGTAGCAATAACTCTATTACTAACTACTTCTACTAACCCCTCCACGTGGGCCAAGTTGTTGGAAAACCCATCTAACCGGCCCACCTATACTCCTACCATTCTACCCTCCTACCTCCTATCGCTCCTTGTAGATAAGCTTCAATGGCACTAAGCTACATTTCCTATTTACAAATACTACAATAGGGAAAGAATGGCAAAAAAGAAGGTAGAAAGGTAAAGAAAGGCTCTCCCTGCTCTTACGTGATGGCAGTTCATAGTTTCAATTACCACAATAGATGCGACGTGGAATACGCAAGAAAGAAAGAAGGAAAGAAGGACAGAAAGAAGGAAAGAAAGAAAGATAGCAGCTTTCAGAGCAAGTGAAGAGCAGAGGGTGTGACGATCTGACACCCAAGTAGAGCGGAGGGGCAGGAAAGTCAACAGAGAATGAGGAACCGCCGTTGCCGCATAAAGAGTGTCGTGCGCACGCGGCGTCCGTGCAGAAAGAGAGATGGGTTTTGACACGACTCCGCGACGCCCTCTCGCGAACATCTCCAAAATCATACGCGTTTAACCTCCCGACTATCAGCGCGGTAACACTAGTGGTTCAATCAAACTCCCTTACAATTTCCTTCCTTTAGTCATCTGTCACATGCACGACATCTGAGCACTATGATCCCGTTCCTGGTGACGTAGGCATATGACAAGGTTTACCCAGGATTACTCGGAATCTTTAGTTGGTCCCTTCCCAACTATTTCATACAATTTCTCCAAGTGCGATTAGTAGAATATCAGAAGAGGAATAGAAATTGAAAGAACTTAAATATTAATGATAAGTATTAAAAAATGTAAGTTTCCATTCAAAATAAACAAAATTATGTTGATGTCTCCACAGAAACACCCCTCCCTTGTCGAAGACCATACTCATCTTTTATTAGCTCTAATTATTACATATTATTGTTGATTTGTTTTTTATTTCAATATATTAAATCCGTCTGTTAGTATTACCCAATTTGGAATTTCTCCCCCATCAAACACCTTGCGCGAGTAATAAGATGTTTTATGTATAATAATGATAGCCAAAACCAATTCTATTGCTAACCGTGACAACAATGTGCGATTGTTATTCGCAATCGTAATTCTAAATTCTAAACGGGGCAACGTGTTTCTTCTGACGTTCGGCTTCACTGTGCGGCGTGTGCGAGAGTTCCCTCATCCGCTCATAAGCTGCTTTCCGAAGCGCTAGGCTCATTAGAGGACGAGGACGAGGACGAGGACGAGGACGAGGACGGCCCACTTCACCACAAACACCACTGACATAGAGGACTCGTCACTTATAGGAAATATTTTATATTCTGAATGATCGACAGCTGGATTTTGAATACGAACAAAAAAGTGCTCAAGACATAACACAAGTAAAATGAGTGATAAATATAAAAACCAAACACAAATTCTTACCCGTGTAGTTGAATAAACAATTTAATTACAAGCTTCTCGAGAAATTGAAATCAAATTCATGTGCTTATATTACTCACAAATTTTCTTGGTTAATTTATTTCATGAAATTTTCAACAACCCTCGGAGGATAAAATAAATTGTATTTCTTTTGTGTATTATTTCTCGACGTAAATTTGTGAAAAATCTTAGTTTGTTTTTCTTGACACTATCCTCGTTAATTTCTGAAAAAATTTCACTTTTTGTAGAGATGGTATCGTACAAATATTTATTACTATAATGGTACATGGATGGTTTAACCTTACACGAAACGAGTGGGTAAGATTTGTGAAATACATTTGTGCGCATAAAGTGTATTGTAGATACTATTTTGTATAGGAGGACGTTTACTTTATGACCCACATATGTGTACTGTACTTAGACTGAACTGTACTTCTACAAAATCACCGCCAATATATTCTGACCAATTTGACGCTTTAATTATTATTATTATTATTATAATTTTTTGCGGGGCTTTACGGCTCATGTCGACATGAAAGGTCATTGGAGCCCTACAAACTCGTACAGGTAGGGAAAATGCAGTTACGCACTAGGGAGAGCCAACACGACTCTTCCCGCGTGTGGGACTCGTCGAATGATTCAACCCTACCCACTAAAAACCCTCCTGATCTACAACACTCCAAAACATATCTCACAACATACATCAAATGGAGGGGGGGCTTAAAATGAGGGGGGCACATAACATGAGGGGGGACAAAAAATGAGGGGAAGGACAAAAATGAGAGGAAAGAGGAAAATGAAAGATACCCTAGCCCTAATGGCGTCGGGATCGAAAAGAAATTGACGCTTTAAAATTGTTGGTCGAAGTATAAAGAACAGAAAAATTAATATTTAGAATTGTTTAGTTTTAAGAGTTTATTTTCATTGTTATTGAATGGTTTTCAGCCCGAGAGCTCGTCAAAACCATCTCCTGGAGTATTATTATGATCTGCATATATTTGTGTCGTGTATGTGGAGAAGATATGTGATAACTTTCGATCACATGAGAGTGACGACGAGCCGGGATAGTCTGGATGGTAAATAGTGTGCAGATGCGGAAGTCGGTGTAGTGGTTAACACCCCTGCGATCAATGCGGGACCCGACTTCGATTTCCGGGTCGTCTCCGTTTTTTCATCTCTCCGAAAGTTATCACATCGTTACGATAGAAACCTGATAAATAATGACAATGAGAGTTTACGGATGCTTAGGTGCGGCATTGCGTAGTGGGTTTTTCTCAAATTCCACGGAAGGAAAACACTTGAAGAAAATAGCCATGTCGGGGACAGACGAGACAATTAATATGCTAAATTGATTTGATAATGAAACTGTGCAGTTTTCATTTACTTTCCCCACAAAATCAGGTACAGTATTCTTTCTTTTGTTTAAGAAAAAAATAAAAGGAAATAAAACATTTCGTTAAGCTATCTACCAATAGTTCAGGTATACAACATAGAACATGACCATTCCAGCAGTGCACAAGCAACTTTTTTACTTGGCGTGAACTCCTATGGTCTCCAGGTCATTTACAAGAGAAAATAAAACTCATTATCCCAATACCTTCCCTATTGAACTTCCTGTGGACAGAATGTCGCAGTCTGGAAGCTACCAATCATTTTCTTTAAGCCTCTTTCCTTGAATTCAATCCTCTCGGTCTCAAAATCCCTACAATCTGATACATGCAGAACATACGAAGACTACATCCCATTCGCCCCCTTTTATTATTAGCTGACTGAACCCAACTGAACCCGACGTTGGCCGGGAGAATGAATTGGTTATATGCAGTGAAAGACAATACAACTCTCAATTAGCGAAGATCCACTAGCCACTTAATTAGCCACTATTCCACTAGCCATCCATTAGCCATACAATTAGTCACTATCAATTTACCCCTTCGGTGGCTCAGGTGGTAGCGTTCTAGTTTATCACCGAGTGATCCCGGGTTCAATTCCCCGGGTGGGGCCAGATAGAATTTGTATTTTTCTCAGTTACAGTAAGTGTGACTCTATAGAAAAGCGAACGCTCCTTCTTCTATCCACCTTCTACTACTCCTAGTATCAATAACCCTTTTCTCCTACTAACCGACCCACGTGCTAATTACACACGAATTCACCCGTGAATCGATTCAAGAATCTTATCGACTCCTTCAACCTTTGTATCTACGACTAAAAGAACATTATCTAGAAATTAAACATAAATTATCATGTGAAGCTATAACACTTCACGTTTCGGTATAATTTTGTACTGTGGAAAGCGATGGAATGTTCTTCGAAGAGATGCGAACTTACTTTGGATTCTTGCCAAGCACTTCAACAGCGTCGAGAAATGTACAATAATAAACCTAATAACAACCCCTATCACCCACCTCGTGCCTCCTATCACTCCATGTACATATGCTTCAATAGCACATGGAAGCTACATTTCTCATTTATAAATACCACAATAAAGAAAGAACAATAAAAAGTAGGCAAGAGGCCTCTCTCCACTCGCAAAGATGATAGGATCAGAGCGTGGACTGAAACGCAGTGTCTATTCAGCGACGGATTCATCATTAATATGTCTTTTTGGGATTATTCTTACATATCACCCCCTTTCCACGTCCCCGAAAGGTTACTACCCCTACGAAGGGTGAATTTGGACTTCAACAGAATTGTAGAGAGACTTTTCATCTTATTTTGAACGTCAGTTTGACAAAATAGTATTAAAATAAAAAGACTGCTAAGTAATAAAATTACGTAAAATAGGGGACGGAGTCTGTTTATCGAAAAACACTAGACAGAGATTTTCCTCTAGTTTGGGAGGTAAGGTGTGCAAAATTTCATCAAGATCGGAAAAAGCGTAGATTTGTATAAGACCGACACGCCAATAGACAATGCTTCGTTGGCGAAGGAAATAAATAAAACAATCCTGTTACAATCGTATCATTTAATTATGCGTAGAAACTAGAGAATAGGAATATATTTATTTTAAATTAATCCATGATACTTGAATATGTAAACGCATTTTCCTACCTTCAGAACTATTGTGATATATCTTTGAAAAACCCCGAGAGTGTCCCACTTGATTCGCGAATATATCGGCGAAGTCTTTAAGTCATGCGATGACAAACGAATTTTATTCGATTTTTATGTATTATCAGGATTATATGTTAATACATATTAACAATCCCATACTTGAAAACCGAAAAGAACCCGAGTTGCCCATTCGTATTCCTGAAAAAAAAATTGGAGCGTACTTAAATTCATCGCTTGTTTAGCTCTGATTTTAAGCAGTAAACGAACTGTTTCGATATTTTCGTCTCTGTTGTATTCACATAATCTTTTGTTGCTTTTGTATTAAGTTTTATATTTATAGTCACCTATTCGCACACTGTCATTAACGATATCTTGCGGACACATCAAGAAGTTTAACCACCACTAGTGAACTTTCTTTTATAACACTTCTGTACTAATAAAAGTTAATTTGGAATATCTGTGGTATGTAAATCGAACTTCATGTAAATGAAGCTTCATAATGTGTCCGACAGAGAGTTCAATTGCGTTGCGCGAGACGAGCAAACGACTGAACGTATATTCTAAGTGCGCGAATCGCAGAAAAAAATTATATCAAGGCTGTAAAGAACAGTTCTTAACGTAAAAGTGAACTGTATCCCAAAGAATTCATTAGTCTTAACCATGCGCTTTCTGTGTAAAGTGCCTGAATTTTAAAATAATTCGTAATTTATAAAAATTAGTATTACATACTGAAAAAGGTCAATTTTTGTAGGTTTTTTTCGTGGTAGTTAACTTTTGAAATTAACAAAAGTGAAAGTTTAATATCACGAAATTAGAGAAATATGGAAACTAACATACGAATTTAGAATATTATATAAGAATCCCGGGCAAACGCCAAGCAAGTGAAGACGAAAAAATCCAGAGCTGTTTTGCCAGGTGTTGTAATTCCAGAATATCCAATGCAATGATTCGTTCTCAAATCCCGGACAACGTTCCGTACTTCTGCTAGTCTACGATATAGCAACCAAGATTTCAATATTTTAACGCTCTTGTCATAATCAACAATAACCATACTTTGCACATGCGACCATCTTGATGAATAGTCCTGTCATTCGTCTTATTTCGATGTTACAGAATCCACTTGTATCGCCATAGATATCCCACCGCCCGCCCAACATGTCGATGGTTGTTGCGTGTTCCTCTCTGCGCCTCATCGGAACAATGTCAGCATCCGTCAAACGGACGGCCGCTCGTGTCCGCTGTCAGGATGTGGGCGGGAGAATGCGCGTAATTTGTTTCTAGGTCGTGATGGCTGCCCACACCCCCAGTCCTTTGCCTCGTACCACGCCTGCTGCACCGCCGTGCGCGATGCGCACAGACCTTACATCAAGGGATTGTATCCGCTTCGACTCGAGTCAAATTGTCACCCATTCACGAAACTTGCACACATTTACTGAAGTAGTTCCAATTAATTAATAATGGATTCTACTGATTTTTACTGATGGATCAGTACAATTATTTTGTGATTTTAAAACTCGATAATTCATTTAGATAGTCGTTTGACTCCTTCTTTGACGAGGGTAGCATTGTCAGCAGTGACGCGATGCGGCTGCCATTTCCAAGTATTTTCATCAGTTTTTGGTGAATTATTCTCGTAAATTCCGCGTGAGGCATAAACATCTTTTAGCTCTTGCATCCTTTCTATATCCATGTGGCATATTTTAATGGGACTTTTTCGTTAACTTAACCTGATAAAAAAAAACTCGTTAAAGTTTCTCCATATAACCTCATACTAATTTAAAGTCAAATAATTCAAACGACCTTATTTTTTAAGAACAGATATATATTTACCCTAAAACACAAATAAATAAAATAAAGTACAACGTTTCAATTCTTTTTGTGGATCATCCTCAGGCAAATTGACAACCATAGAGCAATTGGCTCACGTCACTTGTGATAGGGTCGTTTTATTCGTTATTAATTATATATGCAGACGCAAAGTATGACTAATTGAAGGCAAATAATTCAAACATTTGCCCCTCAGGGTATAAATTTCATCGCTATTGGACAATAAATGGTTCAAGCTCTCATTTGGAATAATTTCCCGGGTCCTTAAGGGTAGCCGCTCAAACGATATATAGTACCCTAAATTGCGTCTATCCAACTAGTGTATCCGCCCCACCCATGGCTCAGGTGGTACTGTTGTCGCTCATCACCAAGTCATCCCGAGTTCGATTCCCGGTGGGGCCAGAAAATAAAACTTTGTAGTTTTTCACATGAATGTCCCAGTTCATAGAGCTGTGACAGCTTAAAAGCAAACCTTCCTTCCTCTATCCACCTCCTGCTAGTATCAATAACTCTTACTATTACTCACTACTTCTACTAACCCCTCCACGTGGACCAAGTTGTTGGTAAACTCATCTAACCTGCCCACCTATACTAATACCATTCTACCCTCCTACCTCCTATCGCTCCATGTAGATAAGCTTCAATAGCACTAAGCTACATTACCTCCCATTTACAAATACTACAATATAAAAAACCTAGTGGACTTTTTACTCCTCGCGATTTATAGCACATGTTACATCGAAATGTTCTTCAAACGTTCGAAGGCACAACTATGTGTTGTAAATCTATGTAGACAGGATTAATATGAGTCCGTTGAGAAAAAATAGAAAATTGTGTTTGGAATTACAATATTAAAACATTTTATTATAATAGTAAATATTAAAAATAAAGAAGTACATTATTTATTTTTTCAGCTTGAAATAACATAACTACGTTGATTAAAATCGAAATATCAGTTTAAAATTAAATAAATATGACCTATTCGTCTTATTCGTCGGGCAAAATTTTGCCAAAAAACCCCATCGCGTGCCATTTGGCCGCATTCATCAACATGTACAGAAAATGGTCGCGTTGCCTTCAATACACTGGGGCATGCGCACCCAAACGAAAGTTTGCGTGCATCTGTCAAGGATGACGGACGGAAAGTTTTGTTTGCTTTACATAATTTTCTCACACCAGATACATTCCTACAATTTAGAAACTTATATATTTGCCAGGAACAAAAATTACGTTTTCTAATACTATCGATTTTGTTTGTTTGTTTGTTTGTTTTTTACGTATATGTATATTTAAATTTTGATTCAAATACATAATTAGAGGTACAGGCACAGGAAATAATATAATGAGGTGAGGATATTTTGTATTTTCAAGTTGAACCTTTCAGTGAATTTAATTTCCACTTTCTATCTTCCGTTGAAAAGCACTGAATAAATTTTTTACATAAGTATTTTGTTATAATAAAAAGAATATTTTCGTTACGTTAACTAGGAGTATTCCATGTTTTAAAACATCACATTTCTGTGTCCATTATTTGATAAACATACTCAGATTTATAGGAGTCAAGTAATGCGATATACAAAATCAGGTAAATGTGTATTTCTTCATTAAAGAATGAATTTAGAATCCCTCTCATTACTCGTCGTCTGCCGTCCGTCCGTCCGCCCCACGGCGCCCCCCCGCAGCGAGAGCCTTCGATCCCACGGCCATCGTTCCGAAGGGCCGAGGTGAGAACTGGAGGCGGACCCTTGGACTCCACATAATGAATGCCCTTCCGAGCCCTGGGAAAACTCGGTCTACTCCGTCCCTTCCCGACCCCCCGTCGACCATAACAACCATTGTAACGGCGATTTCATTACGCAAATATCACGACTCCGTAACCCAATTTCCATTTCCCCAAACGGGTCACCCACACTTCCCACCCCTTTCGGTGGGGGGAAACCAAACAAGGGGTTCCCCTTCCCTCCGCCACTCGACTCGCCCCCTCTCTCAGTCGCATTCCCAAAAACAAAAGTGGGCAGAGAAGAACAGACGAAGGCGACTGCGCGCGCGCGTAATCCCTTCCTACTCGCGACCCTCGGGGAACCCCCTTCGGTCACGTGACCCTCACAATGACAAACACGCGGCGCGTGCGCAAATTGTTATATCGCCGCTGTGACTCCCCACTCCCCATCCCCTCCAACACCGACGCGGCCACAACTCACCCCTGCATACGTCATCAGGCGTAATGATCATCTGTGCAATTTGAACTTCGAGGGTACTAACCGCTTAATAAGACAAGGGTCTTAAACGATGCAAGCTTTGATTTATGATCAATAATACATCTATATGTCTCTGGTTATCAATATTGCTTCTATAAATCATAAAATCGAGTGATAAATGTCAGATAGAATATACAACGATAGGAGTGACTTTTTTATTACTATTCATGATTGTACTACAAAGTGAAATATAAAATTAGATGTTCACAATTAAGTAAACTATACTCCACTTCAATATCTTCTGCAGAGAACATCAAATGGGAATGTTTACAATGCAATGTGCTGGTGTTAATACGTCGTAATAGAACATCTTAGGTTTGAATATAGTGAACAGAGTTTTATCGAATACTAACAAGCAGTAGAAATAATCCAGTTGCATATCACCTTCACCATTATCTTTGCCAAGAGGGTACTATAATTGTAAACCAGAAATGTAATTCCCTAAGTTCAAGAAAGAGAAATAAATTTGCTGTCAAAAATATTTGGTAACCCCTTTTTTATGTCTGTGCTCACTCCAACCACATCAATATAAACAAATAAATCAATAAAATCGGAAATTATCTCTTTGGGTTCGGTAACGGAAGTGGTCTCCAAATCATCAAATTTTTAATCTCAATAACCAGAGTGAGTCTTCAATCACCCAGTCACAATTTTTTCGTCAAATAGATACATTACAACATGCACATGAAACTCTCTTTCGAGAAAAGATTGTTCAGTTATATGAAGTTTGATTTAAAAAGCATGACTTAGTATTTTGACACAAATTTATTGAAATATATTTAGAAATCCATATGAATTTGAGTGCATTCGCTCAAACTTGACGGAATATTGGTGGAAATCTGGACACGCATTGGCCACAGTCCTCTGTCAATAGCCAAGGCCATACATGGACAAGGTTCTAACAACCTTCGAAGAACGCTTTACAAACAAAGATGAGCAACGATAGGACTAGATTTGCGATCACGTGTCTTATCATCGTCCATATTTGATGCTAGGTCTTATTTCTAATAGAAGAAGTTCAACATATGGTTCACGGCAAGGAACGAATCGTTCATTCCCTCATTCACTCATTATCTAAGAGCATCAACATGGTTGTCGTTCGCAGAACCTTACGTATGCATGACCTTGTCAATAACGAGATATAAGCACTATCTGTCGGTCATAAGTTAAATTACATTCTCCGTAGGTTTTCTGCTGATGTTTCAGGTTTATAATGAAAATTATGCATGTTAATGTGTATACATTTTGAGGCTGTATGTGGTTGTATATAATCAACCATAGTTGTACACTCATTGTAGAATACTAATTAAAGCTATTACATCATTAAATAAAGAGTTTAACTCAGGGACTAAAATCCTACAGACACGAAACTTGGCAGAAAGTTAGGTTTCGGTTGTTACTTAAAAAGTTAAATGTAAAAGTTGTACCTGAGAAAATGTTCTACAAAAGTAAAATCTTTTCGTCAGACGCACAGAAACCGAGATTTGAGCGCTCAAATCTGAGGCCTTTTTTCGCAATTCTTCGTTTAAGGCATTTTTGCGAAAATACGATAAAATAACATTTTTTTTTCCAATTTAGACTGATTTCTGTGCAGTAAAAAGCGATATGTACTACCATGTGTTTTGATGTAAATCATTGCATGCATGTATTTGTGCACACACATACACGCAGAGAACGAAAACAAAATTGTGCATTTTTGAAGAGTTTTTAGCTGTATACATATATGTATGGAGTCAGCGTGGCACAGTGGGAAGAGCGCTGGGCTGCTGGCTGGGGTTCAAATCCCGGTGAGGCCTCTACTCAGCTACGAGTACCAGAGGATGTATCCTGGGGCCAAACAGGTCGGGGCGAAATAGTGACAACATCTCCTCCTTCTAGTGCCGGGGTCAAATAATTGCGGAGCTCTACTCTCCGCGAACCCCATGGACCCTTCGGGGCCTGTTGTGGGATAGTTTGACTTTTGGACATGTATGTATACTCATATGTGTGCTGTAATATGTGTTGTAATATATGTATATTAAAGTTGTTTGTATCCAAAAATACACATATATACGTATGGATTAGTGAGTATAGAAATGTAAAAGTGCTAAAATAAAACTCGTTATTTTCAAATAAGAATTTTTTTTTCGAATATTTCCTTTAAATTCAACATTTCCGTGCATTTACTGCCTTGTAGCAATATATTTCTATTCATTTATGTCTGTAGGATTTTTGTCCAGATGTTCAGCCTTCATTCAATATTTCTGCTTTGGATCTAAACAAGAATCACTTACAGTCAACTGTCTAAACAAACGATAAATTATTTTCGTAATAACATTATTGACAACACAAACACAATGGAATAGCTACGAATATAATATTCTTTCTAGAAAAGCTCGATCTACTTTTCTTTTAGTTTTGTTTACAATAAAATGCGAATAAATAGCACACTATTTGGTTACACGTGAAGTAGGAATTCCTCACAATGCGAAGACGGACCTGCACTGTTTGCCCGAAGAAGGAAGATGGTGCAAACAAACGAAGCCGACGTCTCCGAAAGCTTATGGAAAGCAAACATAGATCCCATTTCCTCACACAGCGAAGATTTTCCTTTTCTCTTCTCCCCAAGGAGACACAGAATTTGCGTTTCATATCTGCGGACGCGAAAGCTACCGACATCGCAGCACTCAACCCTGTCTGACGTCACGCAGGATGTGTACTTGGGAAATTACGAGTTTAGATTTGTTTTAATACTTTATAAACAATATTTTCCAAATAATCTATAGCTAATGCGAACTTCTAAAATATTAATATTTGATAATAATACAAATTTGTTGGTATTCTATTAATATTGTAACATGTATCGAACTAGTTTTATTCTTATCTTAGGAGTATGTTGAAATGTTAAATCCGCCTCTGCCTTAGGACCCTTGATCGGAATTGATCGAATACGTCCCTTGCTTGCTTCCGGAGAGTAAATTAGTTTATTGTCCTCCACGTGGTCATACGCAGTTTATACTGTTCTTTTGACAATAAATTTCTTATTGTGATAAAATGTATTATTATGCGTCGGAAGAGAAATTGTCGATGTTATACCGACAAAGATCTAGGAAAGAGTTCGTTTTACTTTGAGATAGATGTTACAGTAATTATTTCATGAATTCATATCTTATATAATTTCTCCAGTTTCTGCTGAATGGACTTTGGAAAAACCAGTCGTTAAGAAACTTACCCTAACCTATCTAATCCATATTGTGAAACTAATACTTACGTTACTTACACAACTAGCGACCAACCCCATCGTTTTTCGTGTTGCGTTACTGTGTAATGTTTCTTTACATTTGAGTGCAGACAAAAATAACACACTCTCATCCAAAAACCAAGATAACTTAAATTGATTCTTAAATACAGCGACATTTTGAAAAATCAGTTTTCACACAGATTCATCCGTTCGAAATTGAAGTTTGATAAACGCGTTTGTTCGTGGCAGTCTACAATACAAAAGTTCAATTTCTCCTATTTTAATTCTTTTTCTCTTCATTTCAACAACCAATCTACACACAGAAGCAGTGACATATTTTAATATTTACTTATCATTCTTCGTGTCTTAAAAAATCGTATAAAGGATAAAAATTATTTATAATCAATTAAAACGGCGCTGTATAGATCTACGTTCAAAGAATAATTTATTGATTACTGTAAATTAATATAGGTTATCAGGAACAATTATTTTATGTCGAAACGCGGCAATTGGAATCTATCATAATATCATAATTCATTTTGTATTTTTAATGCCCCATGTATAAATATCAATTTGTTCTTTGCCGTAAGGTACTAAAGAAAGGAGAGAAGAAAGGAGGGAAAAGAAGAGAAGACAAAGGAAGCAAAAAAGAAGAAAGGGAAGCAGGAAAAGAAAAGTTGCGACAAACAGCGACAGAAGGGACCTGCGCGGTCGCCTCGTTATCCGCGCGCCTGCTTCACAAGAGAAGCCTTCAAATATTCAGCCGACAGCTGCTGTTTCTCATCTTTCGTAGCGAAGGCTACGACGTGCCTCACACGCCGTCCGTCTCTTTCGCAGATCAATAAAAAGCTTTGTCTCATTCAAACGGATCCTTCGCATTTTGTTTCTTCAAACAGCAGCAAACAAATGCATCACGAAACAAAAGATGAAATCGAAGAGAGAGAAATATTGACGCATTTTCAATTTTAATACATAATTCTGAACTGCGCATGAAAAATATATATCATGTATAAGTTACGATCTTATAATACAAAAAAAGATCTATACAATATCTTTTTTATGGTTTGTTACAGAAGTTATTCAAAATACTTAATAAACAAATACAACGTTATAAAGTAAACAGTGGCGGATCTAGGGGGGAGGGGCTAAAGGGGTTATAACATTAATAATTGTTGAAGTGTTACTACATTAATAATTGTTATTAGTTACAATTGTTATTATTAATAATAATAATATAATTGTTGTTATTAATAATACCAAGAATGTTAATTATTTATTTAAAGATAATATTTATAAAATTTATGTTGTAAAACCATAATTTGTTTAACAAAACTGCTCCCCGGTTAGCCCCACCCCCTTGATTTCGGTCTAGATGCGCACTGAATGTAAAAATGTTTGTTGATGAGGCATGGTGACCATTCATTCTAAAATGTGTACAATATCTACACTATCAGACTGTCCTTGAATTCGACTTTTTTTCAGAGAAAAATGGCGGTAATTTATCGAAGCAATCACGACATTACTCAAACTTTTGCTCATCTTTTATTTGTATATAGTAATATACAATTTTTGTTTGTGTATATTGAGTCTATCAGCTAGGCCAGTATCCTTTACGACTTTGCTAATGATAGGATAAATATATGTGATAACTTTCGGTCAGATGAAAATGGCGACGAGCCGGGAATGGAACTTGAGACTTTTGCTTTGATCGCAAGGGTGTTAACCACTACACCACCCGTTCGCCTTCCACAACTGTACGCCATGTAGGCCATTTTCACAGATCTTCTCCACGTGGTAGGAACCTATGAATATAGGATAAATATATGTTGACGTGGAACAGAAATTTGATATCGTCATTTATTTCCAAATGCAACACTTTTTTTTTGGCCGCGCAGCAATAAAAGCTTGGAGGACTGAGTCAAAGGAAGATTTCAATTGATACCACGCGTCCAGGTGACGTGTAATTCATAGGCAACAAAACATAAATATTCCGAGACGACGGAATATTAAGTGTCGGGTGACGTCATTCGTGAGAGGTGGCGAGAGGGTTGCGTTCGTCGACATAAGGAAGGAGCGCGGGCTGTTTGCTCTCACAGGTGCAACACGTTCCCATGTCACTCAGACGCTTCCCTTTTAATTCAAAACATCCCCACACACACGCTACACTCGAAGTCACGCTTCTTTGCTTCGAGAAATTGAACTTCACAAAAAAATAATAATAATAATCAGGATCGGAAACCATGCACCGTGTTTATTAGATTATTGTATATTAGTCGCAATTAATTCTTTTATGCAGTTTGTAACACCTCTCTCGATAATAAATTATTTATTTATTGTCAGTCTAACTAGCTTGATGTTGGTATAGCGCATGCGTACAGTGTAGCCAACACTTTTACTTCACCATAGTCCGTACGAGTAAGAGTTTTCCAACCTCGCGTTATGTTGGCAGGACATTCAATTTTTTGAAAACATATATATTGCCAATATCGACCATCAATTCAATGCACTTGCTCTTGTGGAGTTATTCTGTTTCTTCTGTATCGAGAATGAATATTAGATAGTTGTTTTATCAACTTGTATTTGTTTTACAGTAAATAGTCGCTTTTGTAACTGTAATAACTATTTATTTGGATATAAACTGAATTCGTAGAAATTAGCAATTCGTGTTAGGTAGCCATATTGCATAATTTTCGGTAAGAGTTACGTGACTCGGAGTATATACTACTGCAACGGCGGTTAGATCCAAGTCCCATCAATACATCCATGTTAAGAAGAGTATCTGTCTTTTAAACAGATCTATAATTTCTTCTATTTTATGTTTTGTCGTATAGAAGGAGTAATGCTGGACGTGTGTATACTGAAGCGTGCTTGTACGTATGAGCGTGTGTCTGTACCTGTTTGTAAGTTAAAATGTGTATCTGTACTTATGTATTTACAAAGTATCTGTACTTATGTATTTACATTTACAAAGTAACACGCATTTACAAAAACAAATATGCCCTATCGTCGCCATGTCCCGTTATGGATTCCACTCCAGCTGATTCTGGCCGACTCGGCATCATTTAAATCTTTTTCTTGCAAAGGTCACGTGAATGTCGTCATCTTCCCTTGATGCATCACTTCATTATCATCAATTTTTAATATTTCTGTTGTCAACTCGTTTTCCGTCTACATCTCATTCATAAACTTAAAAATTTGTTTTACTGATAATTTTTTCGGATTTCATTATTTTCGGTATTCTTATTTTGTGTGTGTTCTGTTAACAATTTTTTCTTTTGTTTATAACAATTTGCTTTTGAAATATTTATTTCCCGTAATTCAGTTTTTATATGTATTTATACTACAGTAATATGAACTGTACAATTCTGCTATATTGACAAATAAATAAATAAATAAATAAATGTACAGTTGTTTTAGTATGATGAAATTTTGCACACTTGATTATCAAATCACTAACTACACGAGACTTTGATAAACCGTCCCCATTTCCTTTTTCCTACTCCTCAACACATAATTTAAATACATCTGGAGAACATATAACACACTTCGCATTGAAAATAAGAAGATAGTTACCATTAACATCGAAATCCC
This sequence comes from Laupala kohalensis, assembly GCA_002313205.1. Lineage (NCBI taxonomy): Eukaryota > Metazoa > Arthropoda > Insecta > Orthoptera > Trigonidiidae > Laupala > Laupala kohalensis. Next base: position 623,422 of record NNCF01126065.1, read on the forward strand.
TACCTGTACAAAAGTGTTAGAGCTGTAATGACCTCGATATCGGCGAGCCCTAAAGCCCCAATAAAAAAAATTGAAGTGAGATCTCAAAATTTTGAGAGGATGTTGTTTAGTGTTCACTATGGAACGCTTCATATCGCTTTCTGTATGTAAATGTCTACGTAAAAATAAAGGAAGTGTTAATAAGTGACGTAAGAAAAAAAATCTCCCTGGCAACGTCGAGTTATTTCATGTTGTTTGTACTAACAAAAGTGAACGGAAAGGAGAGTATGTGACGTGCTATTCGAAACAACACTGTCTGATAAAATTACCTAATTGTTTCGAACTACTCTTCTAAAAGATTCTTGAAACTGCAGTACAAAGTATAGTGACTATTGTAGATCTCTTACCTACAATATGTAATGACCTCGACCTCAACTTGTATGCAATCACAAAAAAATCCCAAAAATAAATATTTGGATTTTAAACTTTAACAACATCTGCTTCAAAAGTTCAAAAATACAAGGATGATTGAAGTAAAAGACTCGTAAAAACGGAAGTCATTGAAGGTACTTACCTCTGCGTCATCCTATCGTTATGGCATCAGCTCGGATTTGCCGCTCGCCGTCAAAGCAACCTCCCAACAGTGATAACATACGTTGTTCTCTCATGCCGCTTTATTCATTACGGCTGATGATTTCACCAATTAGATTGAAGGATATCACGCAAATTTCTCAACACGTTCGACTTGACATTTCAATATCGCCATCACACGAGCATCCGAAACACACCACAACAAGATCGTAGTGAAGATGAACATCCTCACGGGCACTTAACGGGTTGCCAATATCACGCCAAGAAAACTGAGGTATGATGAGACATTTGCAATTGGACGGTTATCATTATTATTTTCGACGCATCATCACTATATATATTCTAACGACCCAGATTCGTTAGTTAATTATATGATAATGAATAGTATTTTTTCGGGTGATGTAACGGCGAGTTAGAATAAAATGCATTGAACGTTGATTTAAATGTGGCGCCGAAGAGAGCGTATTCTAACAGCGAGGCGAAGCGGTGACATATTTTTGAATAAGATACGCGTAGAACTCTAAATCATGAAAGCACCTGAGTGAGCCCGTGGAGCGAATAACAAAAGGGTAGTCTGATTGGCGAATTAAATGAGCCATGAAAAAGAGTGGGGGCTGATGTCGAGCTGGGAAGACGAAACGAGGCTTCTCTCTCAATTGTTCGAGTTTGATCGTGGAAGGAGGTTCTAAATTGTCGGAGTTGTTCTAGTAGATCGTGGAGAGTAGTTCTCATTTAGTACGAGGCGGTTGGTTTCATGTATTGGAAAACGTGAGTTTCTATAGTACGGGAATAAGTAGCAGGAAAAGCGATATTTAAACGCACGTGATATTGAGGAGTATAGAGGGAAGTTGAACCGCACAAGCATTATTTAATCAAAATTGATTAAGACTTTCGTACGATTAATGTGAGAACGAAAATTATTTTCCGGCAGATTTCATTTCACGATAGTTTTGATAGTACTCGTAATTTGAGGAAAGACGACCGCAGTGAGTCGAACGAAAAGCATAAGATCGGTTGAAGTGAGCTCCAAGTAAAGCTTCATCCTATTTCGAAAGTATTAGTACGAGCACGAACGAGTTGACGCCAATATTCGGAGGGGAAGCAGACCCGAGTGAACCACGTGGCCAGAAGGCGAGCAGTACACCGCTAATCCAAGGTCAACGGCAGCACAGCTGAGGCAGCTTGTCCCGAACGAGCAGTATTTTGGTTGGTAAAATCACCAGACGATTTCTGAAGAAAGATTTGACTTTGTGAGTATCTGTCTCTGTGAGGCAAGCATTATTCAAGTGTGTTCGCGAGATAGGGAAAGTAACTTAAATCATTGTGATTTGGTGCTAAGGAGTATCTTAAGGAGAAAATTGGCATTGAAATAATTATTTTCGGAGTCTAATGTAATTTATTTTGGAAGAAAATCCGAGAAGAAAGAAGATAAAAGTAAAGTAAATCAATGAACTGTAAATCAAATCTCAAGATCAAGAATTATAAGAGCTCATTGCGTGCTTAGTTTTTTGTGAACAGAATCTTTTATTGTATTAACTTTGAGGGTTGTAATTAAATGTAATTGCACGATATATGTTTGGTGAGCCAGAAACGACGTAAAATAATTTGTACACGACGAGATTATCACATTTGTTCTGTAATTTTATGTGGGGATTATTTGAATGTGTAACAATTATAAATGTAAATTGTTTAATTATCAGAATATACGTTGTTCATTCACATCTGAAGTCCGAACTTTATTATTTAATTATAATTATCTTAACTTGTACCCAATAATTAATTTATTTTATTTTTTCCCACTATATTTGGGTACGTTAGAATATAATTTTTGATATGAATTATCTCTTCAGTTTTCAAAGGATTTTGGCTCGTAGAATAAAACATATTTTTATGACTGCTATTCCTCGAGAAAAGGTCACAAATATAAACTAGTGGTGCAAAAACCATTGCACATACTTTCCCATATACGTTTCTCCATCTGCATTATAGAAAGATAAAAAAAATACGTACACTTTCTTACCTATTTTTTTTTTTTTGTGGGGCTTTAAGGCTCGTCAACAGCGAGGTCATTAGAGCCCTTAAAACTTGTACAGGTAGGGAAAATGCAGTTACGCACTAGGGAGAGCCGACATGACTCTCCCCGCGTGTGGGACTCGCCGAAAGACTCAGCCATACTCACTAAAAACCCTCCTGCATTACAACTCTAAACACAAATTCCAACATCTCACATGACTTTTACTAGAAACATTAAAAAAAAAGAAGAGGAAAGAGGAAAATGAAAGATACCCTAGCCCTAATAGCGTCGGGATCGAAAAGAACAAGAGGTG
>NNCF01126066.1:0-86639 GCA_002313205.1 Laupala kohalensis
CCCGGACAAATAAGTTTATGCTGACTCCGGCCGCGGAAGCCTACGTTTATGCGACATAAAATAGATTTTACATGATCAGTTTACCACAAGGATTACCGCTGAAGGTACTAATGAATGTCTCTCGTTTGCATGGTAACCTGAATGGAGAAACGGAAGTTGCGGTTTCTGCTGTATAGGAGCAAACAACATCGACCAGAAGATACCCCATTTAGCCCTATTTTGGTTAAAAATTAGTATGCCCCATTTTGGATGTCTCATTTTGGTTAAAAATTAGTATTTAGTAAGACACAACAGAAATTGTTCATATATACATTGGCATATATCTAAAGCTTTCGGGTTCACCGGGGAAGAAATCAAACCGAGTTACATGAACTCCAATGAGAAAGTTATATTTCTCGAGGACCAGTCAAGAATTAGCGACAGAACAATTACTGCAAATAGGCCTGATATTGTTCTGAGGAATGAGGAGAGTAACGCGTCTAGTAATGACCTACACCAACCAGAGGTCGACCACGAAGCATCTAATACGAGGTTAGAAAAGGGTGATTTGTTTGTGGAGACAGAAGGGTTTCTTTTAGGAATTCAAGATCCTTAACTACAGATAGAAATCTCTTAGATTGCGGTGAACCTCACCGCCAAGTAACAGATTAATTATGTTATATTGAATGAAATTGGGAGACGGGACGGAGATTCGAACTCGGGACCTTGAGCTTAAAGCGCTCATGCGCTTACCGACTGCGCCATCCCGTTCGCCTCCCGGGCCCGTCTTCCATCCTCATTCCAAATAATTATTCCTAAAACTATACATGACAGTTTAAAAACATCAAATTCACCCAAGCACATTTACATATCTCTTCAGGAAGCCATCTTTATTGCAACATCCCACATAGAAAAAATTCAACTACAAAATAATAATAACCCTTCCAGGGGACCCCACCTTATCAAAGCACTATCTGCGCAGATGGCAAGGATTTGCGTTCTTCAATGAAGTTGAGGGCTATGCCGGCGGTAGTGTAACTACTGGCCGGGTCTCCAAAGCTGGACAGGTCTTAGCGAAGAAGTAAGACGAAGTGTGTTTCACAACGGCCTTTCTTACTACCTGGATGGAATCCGTACCTCTCCTCTTCCATATTATACCTAACTCCCCCCATTTCTCCACCCCCCTGTAGTCTAGCAGGGATAGGTGTTCATTCGCCGAAGAATAGGTGGCGGCTGCCGATAATAGCCGTAACCCATAGCAATATGGAGCGAGATAGTAATGATAGTTGCTGACTGAGGAGCAATAGGGCACGTCTAGAACCAATGATAGGCGTGACGGCATGTGAGTCGTCGGAAGAAGGGTCATGAGGAGCCGGAACCCATTGGGAAAAGAAGCTATGGCTCCAGGCAGATATATCGTGGTCAGCGATCTGGCAAGTCCACCTCAAGTCATTCCGTCTGCTGGTTCGCTTTCTCAAGCTAAAAGAGGGAATGCACGTTGAGGAGGTCGAACAGAAGTCCCATGTCGAATAAAATGGTCTCGAGAGACGAATATATATGTTACGCATTTTACCATTTACCATGTCAGCGACAGTGATGACAAACCATGAACAGGATATCGACATCTCTTTCACCTGGAATGTAGTAGGATGCGGTCACAATTAGAATTAACTGTACAAAACATTGTGGACAGATGCAAGACAATTGTTAATAAAAATTATCTATCCGCAACTGAACAAGAGGAAGTCCGCTGGATGATTGCTCATGAACCACACCACCAATATATATTCCTTCATAACCTGGAACTTCCAAAACCTTCACATTAAATACAACACGAATCACTAGCTGATGTTGATGATAATGAAGGAAAACGTGGAAAATCCAATCAATGAGCGATTCAACACAACTGATATGAGACCTCAGAGTGTTTTTTCAATCTAATATAACTACTGTGGCACAAGAACTTCCAAATATTGGAATATTAAATAATGAATGTTTTAATATTAGATCCATTTATCACTAGAGTTAATATCATACTTTCACAACATCTAAAGGAATGTAGTGTCCGGTGCAGCTGTCATTGTTATTGAAGCTAACAGATCATCCTAAACCATACTCACCACAACATACTAAAAAGTGCGAAACAGCTTGGAAGATTAGGCTTGAACCAAACGTTACCGATTTTCCAGCAAAAACTGACTTAATCTTTGAATACTAGTAAGGGGTCCTTAAAGAAAAATTAAAAATAATTTAACCAAAATTTGTTCTGGGAAGCTGGGACTGATCTAAATGAATATGAGAGCCACCATAATCTTACACAGCGTGGAAATAGAGGTGATAAGCAATGACCTGCTTAAAAATAACCTGGTGACGGTGAAAGAGGCTATGGGTCAAGGCTCAAGAACAGAGGTAGAGAAGAGAGATCAGAAAAGAGAATTTTCAGAGGTGCTAAGTTCTCTCTCGAAACGGAAAGAAGCACTTATGAGAAAACAAGAAAATCCATCAAAAAATAGTGGAACCTTGCCAACCAGAAGAGGTAAACAGAAGGTATCAGAAGGAAACATGAAATAAAAGGATTGGAATGCAAAAAGTGCGGAAGATGAGACCTCGAAGGAAGACAGAGATCAATATGAGCTCCTAACGGAAGTATTACTTCAGGACGGCGAGCAATGATGGGACACTCAACGAAAGAAAAAGCAAAAAGAACTAAAGCCATTACAGGAGAAAGTACAGACGCCATTATGATTACTGCCAAACATAAATATCGTATGTAGAAATCTTAAAGAAGCTGAATTCTTCAGAAGAACTAAAGGGAAACAACAATTTTCTCCGGATCAGAAGAACAAAGAAAGCAGAAGATCTCTTGATAGTTCTCAAAAAGAACAAAAGATCAGATAATTTCAGAGAAATGGTGGTTGCAAAAATAAAAGAGGAAACAGAGATAAAATTCAAAGGTAACGGTGGAAGAAAGAGATATACATGAAACAGCATCTAAAGAAGAAATTGCCACAGTAATCAACAAAATTATGGGACAACACGGTGAAACCAGGAACACTGCACACTGTTGAGTGGTTACGTTGGCATGCAGTCTGCATTAGACAAACTCCAGGAAAGAAGCGTTAGAGGTCCTGAAAAGAAGAAAGGTTAAGGTAGGTCTCGTAAACCGTCGTGTGCGGGAGAGTCTGTCTGTTACCCGTTGCTATAGATGCCTCGACTACGGGCATACGGACACCGATTACAGAGGTCCAGACATCAGCAGACAGGATCATGTAGGGTAGGTGTAAATCTAGCAAGACCAACGCCAAATATTGAGAAAAAGCAGAGCAGAGAAAAAGAAGACTCACAGCAAGCGCAGTATTGTGTAAAATCCTCAATGCTGCTCCGGTATGGATAGATGCTACAGAACACTGAAAAGCATGGGAGGAGGTTGCTGTGAGTGAAGAGAGGCGTTGCTCTCAGGATCATATGAGTATATCGAACAGTATCAGAACACAACAGAGCGCAACCCTGGTCCTAGCCAGTACACCACCTATCGACCTTTTGGTCAGAGAACTAACAATTGTCTATAATAGACTCAAGGAAATGCAATCAGAGGAAAGGAAGCAAGAGATGGGAACTATGAAGAAAGAAGCATGGAAAGAATTGCTGCAGAGGTGGTAACACAGAAAGAACGATACAACAAGCATAATAAAGAGTAAGATAGGAGATTTAAAAAAGAAGACTGGACAGGGAGAAACCACGGCGAGAACGACTTCTACTTGACCCAGGTACTCACAGTACATGTGTGCTTTAAGAGCTACCAGCACCGGTTGAAGAAGAAAGAAAACTGAGATTGCAATACATTATTTCAATGTACAGAATTTTCGAAAGAAACAGACACCTAGTTCACCAACATACGCAAGGATTTGTTTTTTTTATATTTCAAAACTACAAAGCCTACAAACTTTATAAGTGGTCTTATCTATGGTGTAGATGTTCGCTAAGAAAGAATTTTACGAATGTTTTATGTATGTATTCCACTATAACTCTGGTGTACCTGGAGCAATTTTAACCAAACTTAATACATTGATGACAGACTATCTGATACCAAGCACTGTAGAGGTAAGATATCCCTGGCACCCCTAGAAAGGGGATGAGAAGAAGATAACCCGTAAAAAATAATGGAAAAATCCGATATTATATTCGAACCATAGTTTTCGGTGCCGTTAAGATGGATAAGGACGTCCTCAATGCTTTCTAAGTTCACAATCAGTCCACATAGGATATAATATTGTCGTAGTTGACTGTACTACAAAATTTATTTTTTGTATGTTGGTGACGCACACACTCTGTTGGAGGTGCAAGGCATTTTGAGATGCACTTAGTCTGCTGCTGTTGCTTGATGCGAACTTTCATTGTGTACCGCAGTTGTCGTGATAATAAATATATTCCTAGCTTCCCTGTGTTAGGGGTGGAAACGGGGGTCAGGTAAAAATAATAAAAAACGACCGATACTGGTGTTGAATACATTAATTTTTAAGACGGAGAAGAGAGTCACACTCTCAATGCTGCTTGTCCATGATAACATTACCCCTTATGAGGGAATATACTCTAATTTGGGAACGGGGTGAAATGTGAAAATAAACGAAAATGACTGACATTAGTGTTGAGATCTTAGTTTTCGGGGACGCTGAAATTAGTAGTGACATTCCCGAAGACGCCTGAGTCCACAGTCAGCCCGTACATACTCCATCACCCCTAGGGAAGAGGATCCCATGAAAATATTATCGAACATAACAGATACCAGGGTCGAGTCCATACTGTCCGGCGACGCAGAGTTGAGAGTGAAATCCCGATATCGTTTAAGTCTGCATTAAGTCCTCATAAAACAAATACACCACTGGCACCCTTTGAGGGGAAAATATATTTATGGATAAAAATAATTGCAAACTAATTTTGAAAGATTAAGAATTGAAAATTGCATCAGATCCACAGTTTTGGGGTTGATGAGATTTTTAAACTACCAATGCCTTTTTTCCTTGGGGTTTTAGGGCTCGTCAACATCTGCCAATGCTGTTAAGTCCAAGCTGAGATCACATAGGGCCACAGTATCCTCAGAACTGGGGGTGGGAAGGGCAAGACATGAAAATAACGTTAAAAGAACGATATTAGAGTGGAGTCCATGGTTTTTGTGTATTCTAAAATGAATAATTGTTTATCCAATGGCATTATGTACCCTTCAGATTACATGAGGTAAATGACACCCCTCGAAGTGGGGGTTGGGAAAAGCGTGATACAAAAAATTGTCCGCTAAGAAAGAATTTTTTGAAAATTCACCCCAAAGAGAGTGAAATGGGAAATTGATGTTTTCTCAATTACATCAGGGAAAATAAAGAACAGAAGATAACACCCAAAAACTATCAAAATCGAACATTAAGGATAACATTCTCACTGGATATCAATGGGAATGTTAGAAAGAATAAAGTAGCTGACATACATCAAAATTCATGTGAGCAATCTATATATTCTCAAGATGTAAATTAAATAAGGTTCTAGTGGAAGAGTGATGTAAATAATAATAATAAATTTATTGTCAAAAAACAGTACAAACTGCGTATGACCACGTGGAGGACAATAAACTAATTTACTCTCCGGAAGCAAGCAAGGGACCATCCCATCAATTCCGATCAAGGGCCCTAAGGCAGAGGCGGATTCAAAAAATTCAGCAAAAATTCCTAGATAAGATAAAAAGTTAGCTGCGAGTTATAATACTAATAGAATGTCAATATGTTTGTAATTTTAAGCAAAAAATTACATGTAAGTTATTATCGAACTATAGATTATTCTGAGTATAGTGCTTAAAAATTGAAATAACACTAAATTCACGATTTATTGTTACAATAGACCCGCCCCTAGACAAAGCCTAGAGAACCTGTATGATAAATCCGCCTCTACCCGAAGGAAAACCGGAGAAAAACCCGGGCCAGGATGGGGCTACAGAATTTATGTACACAAACGTGCCAATGTTGAGTACACATAAAACTAAATTAATATGAGCCATAAGACAACACAATCATGCAAGAAAATAGTTTTTGAAATTGTTATAAGTTGTTTAAAAAGTACTACAGCAATGGCGTGATAAAGCACAAGACGAATTTAACTTTTGTTAAAATCAATAAATTCTTTTACAGTGTAGAAGCACTGGTGCAGGAGGTAGTTTTTAACCGCGGATTTGAAGATATTCAATTTCATAATATCTTTTATATTCTTGGGCAGGGAATTATATAGAACGATTCCCGAATGGTATGGTCCCTTTTGGCAAAGAGTGGTTGACACTCTAGGGCGATGAATATTACTACTATTGCGTGTATAGTGTTCGTGAACGAGACTGTTTCGTATAAAGCAAGGGTGGTGCTTCAGTAATTCGGTCTTAACAAACACGACCGTTTCATAAATATAAATGCAGGGAAGTGTTAAGATATTTAATTCCTTGAATAAAGGTTTACAAGAGTTTCGGGGGTGAGATTTACAAATTATCCGAACTATCCTCTTCTGAATTCTGAAAGTTTGAATACTCTGACCGGAATTACCCCAGAAGGTAATGCCGTAACGTAAATGGGAGTAAACGTTTGCAAAATATACGCAACGGGAAATACGTGGACTAACTGCGTTAACTAAGATTCGGAATGCGTAACACAATTTGCTTAATTGGGAATTAAGATTGTCAATGTGACAATTCCATTTGAGGTTGTCTTGAATATGGAGACCTAAGAATTTTGTATTTGTAACAGTTTTTAATTGTGTTCCGTTTAAAGAAAGAGAAACCTGGGGTAAAGATTTTGTGATACTATTGTGAAATGACATAGACACTGTTTTGTCAGTGTTTACAATGAGACGATTTGCATGGAACCAAGTCGAAAGGTTAGACAAAACTTTTTGAGCATTGGCGTGTTTACATAGTAAATTAGTGTCATCAGCAAAAAGAACCATTTTGCAATCTGATGTGGATGATGACATGTCGTTCACATACAATAAAAAGAGTATAGGGCCGAGAATTGATCCTTGGGGTACTCCGCAAGTAAGTGGCTTTGTTTCTGAAAGACAACGCTCAAGTATTTTATTTTTAGTATAGGATATTTCTACTTGTTGATATCTATCTTTTAAATAAGAAGTTAGCCATTGATGTGGAAGTCCACGAATGCCTAAAGAATGCAATTTGGTAAGGAGAATTCCGTGATCGATGACATCGAATGCTTTGGATAAGTCAAGAAAAACACCCTGAGGATTTTCTCCACTGTCTAGAGATGTGGTAACATCGTTTAAGAAGGAAAATATGGCGCTTGTAGTGGAAAAGGATTTCCTAAAACCGTGTTGATCGTCAGAGAGAATGTTATATTTTGATAAAAAATCTAGAAGACGCTTATAGAACAATTTTTCTAGGATTTTTGAGAAAGTGGGTAGTAGAGATATTGGTCGGTAATTTCCAATATTAAGTTTGTTTCCTTTCTTGTGTAAAGGTTTCACTTTAGCTCTCTTAAATATATTGGGAAACACCCCTTCCGATAAAGAACTATTAAAAATATTTACGAGTGGATTTAATATAGCGTGGGACGAAGATTTAACAATAAACTCAGGTATATCATCTATGCCTCGTGAAAATTTGTTTTTTAAGGAGCTGATGATTCCCATGACTTCACTGGCGTTAGTTTCGGAAGTGAACATAGAATTGGGTATGTGGGTGGTAATAATTGGAGGACATTGATTTGGATATATTGAGTTCGTTATTTTACCAACTTCTGAGAAGTGAGAATTAAACAAACTTGCGATGTCCTGAGGATTTGACACGATCTTGCCATCGTTTAGTAAAGAAACATTTTCTTCGCGATTTTCAGAAGTTGACGTGTAATTGTTAACAATATTCCACATGGCTTTCATCCGGTTGTTCGATTTTAGTATATGCCTGTCGTTTTCCATAACTTTAGCTGCATAGACTACTTTTCGGAGAATAGTCTTATATTTACGAAAATAATTATGGAATTCGGGTGGCTGGTTATAGCGTTTTGAAAGATAATATAAACGGCGTTTGTTTTTTGAAGAAATTCTTATCCCTAGGGTGATCCATCTATTGTATTTTTTTGTGTTAATTAACTTGCGTTTTATGGGAAAACTAGAGTTGTAATGTTTTAGGAATGTTGAGATAAATACATTGAATTTGTCGTCGGTGTTTTGGCAATTGTAAACATCTTTCCATGTTTCTTCACGCAAATAATTTACGAATATGGATTTATTTATGTCATTAAACTCTCTTGTAAATTTGTAAAGGATTTTAAGCGGTTTTAGTGTATTATTAATAGTCAATACTTGAGCAAGGTGATCACTGTATCCGGCGATAAACACTTCAGAGAGATACGAGATTCCATTGTTGACTATAATTTGATCTAGCAATGTTTGAGATGAGCCGGAGAGGCGAGTGGGGTCATTTATCGTAGTAATAAGGTTGAAGGAGTCGATAAGATTCTTGAATCGATTAACTGGTGAATGTGCAGAGTCGGATGTACTCAAGAAATCGATATTGAAATCACCACATATAACGATAGATTTAGTAGATTTATGTGCGATATGTTCTAAAACATTTTCGAAGTTCCGAAAAAATATGTCAAGATCTGATTGAGGAGGTCTATAAATACACAAAACAACAATACCGGTGTCGGTCAGTTCAACTGCAGAAATTTCGAACACACTATCTACGCAGAAGTTCTCGTAGCCTGTCAGTGGAGAAGATAAAATATCATTACGAACGTAGATACACGTACCTCCGTGGGGATTTTTGCCTTTAAAATTTTGCCGACAGTAAGAACTTGCTAAATAATAATTAGAAATAGCAGTATCGTTGATGTTGTTAGTTGAAAGCCAATGCTCTGTGAGGCATAGCAAATCGAATCGATTTTCGTGTACCAGAATTTCAATGTCTGTCAATTTGTTTGAAAGGGATTGGACATTATGATGAAATATAATTATTTTATTTTCGCAAAGAGTTTGTGACTCACGAGAAATGGAATCGACGTTAGATTGTGGAGAGGAATTTGAAATTGGTACAGCTTCTAGTTCCGGATGAAGCCCGCACACAGCACCTGAACGCGATTGTCACCTTCGAGTACCACATCGTACTCCTGAGCGCAAGTTGTAACGGTGTATGGGGGCGACAGTAGGAATAGATGTTGACGTGGGAGATGAAAAAGCAGTAGGTGAAAGAACGGGGACAGGATTTTTTTTTTCCTAAGCTTTTAAGATAAGATGATCCTCTTTTTTTTCAATGAAGATTTTCCAGCCTTGTAGACACCCTTAACTATAAGCAAGAATGTCATTTCAGTAATGATTGTTTAAAAAAAATACATGAAATTGCAAGTTGAGAGAAAAGCCAATTTTTGTTATTTTGTTCTCATAATTTGTAATATTTAATCAAGAAGTAACCCTTTTCTATATTAATACCATACTGACTGTAAATAGTGATATGAATGAGATATACTTTCTGTCTGATTTTGGGGAAAGCTCAAGAAAATTTTACTGATAATCAATCATAAAATATCAATAGTTTACTGATTATCAATCATAAAATGTAATTAGAAATCAGAACTTGAATATTATGTTTATGTCTGACTTACATTCACAACTACATTTAGTTTCCAAGACTAAATTCTTCATGTTATGAGATTAAACTATGAATCTGTTGGCCACTATCAGTGCCAGATTTTTACGGAAAATTGAAAAGTTCACACCAAAACATTCTGAAACATTCTTCAAATTTGTTAAATGTCTTGATATTGCTGGGTCACGGTAAAGCATCTATGTCCTTATATAACAGCATTGATAGTGGTCAAACTATTTTTTCATGTAAAGAAATTTGATTCTGTATATACAGCAAAAAATGACACATTCTGCAGAGATAAAGCAGTAGATATATTACTATAAATTAATAACATTTATATCCAGCAATATACTTTATTGGAAGATAGTACAGGGACTAGACAAGTGCCTCCTTTATTAATAAAAAAATTTGAACATAATTTTTATTCCCATACTCACTAAATCTTTATCTGTTTTTTTGGGTAAGTGGAGAGTTGAATTTATATTTCTCCAATTTCAGAGTGGAGTCAGACATCAATATTATATACCAATCAAAATGTGTAATGGATTTGGCAAACTCATTGCTGAATGTGTATAAGACAAGTTATGATGTTATTTGAGAAAATTCATGTAAGAATAACAGCATGGATTTACTATAGGTAGGTTGATTTTGTCCAAACACTTTGTGCATGTTTGACATTTGGTTGGGAATATAGACTGTTGAAGTTGATTTCTATGAAGTACTTGATGTTGTCAACATTGATCTTTTATTTAGAAAGCTCCATGTTAACAAATCATTTACAAGAGAGCTCTAAATTAAGATTAATTTCATCAATTGTGATTAAGCAGTTGTACAATTTCTGCAGGCTTGAAACTGTAGAGAATGCTGGGATTTGACAATGATGTCATCTCAATCTTGAAATCTCTGAGTCATTCCACCTACTGCACCAGTGCTTCTACTGTGAAAAATAATTTATTTTAATAAAAGTTAAATTCATCTTATACTTTGTCACACCATTGCTGTAGTTCTTTCAAAATAACTAATAACATTTCAAAACTATTTTCCTGTATGCTAGTGTTGTGTCTTATTATTCATATAATTTTAGTTTTTTCTGTACTGAACCTTGGCACAGTTGTGTACATTAATTCTTCAGCCATCCTGGCCCAGGTTTTTCTCCAATATTCCCTTCAGGTAGAGGCAGATTTTTTATACAGGATCTGTAGGTTCTTGCCTAGGGGCGGCATCTATTGAAATAATAAATCTCAAATTTAGTGTTATTTTAATAGTCACAATTTACAAACAATATTTTCTGAACAATACATAGTTTGTTTGTGAAATATCTTTTTTTGTTTTGTTAAATACAAACTTGTTGGTATTCTGTTAATATTATAACACATATCAAACTACTTTTATTCTTATCTTAGGAGTGTGCTGAAATGTTAAAACTGTCTCTGCCTTAAGGCTGTTGACTGGAATTGATGGGGTGGTCCCTAGCTTGCCTCCAGAGAATGAATACATTTATTCTCCTCCACATGGTCATATGCAGTTTGTAACTGCTTATTTTTGCCATATATTTATTGTCATGTACTCCATGAAATGTTGTTGGTACATAAATTCAAATTGATGCTTAATTTTGACATATATCATTGACAATCACAGACCCTGTCCAACAAGACTTTATGCCACCTCTTAGACCCTGTCTGGCAAGAAGTTACTATGTGGTACCTTGCTAGTTACAGTAAAAGGTTTTAATAGGTATCAGACTAAGAGAAGTCTCCCACAGGGTTAGCTCTACATACTGAATAATGGTGTGTAAAGCATTTCCCCTCAAAAAATTAAATGAAATAAAAATCATATTTTTCAAAGAAAATTTATTGCACAGTTTACATCTAAAATTTTATTTAAATAATCTACAACAGATTGTTAACCTTCAAAGTTGCAATCATAATAGGATATTAACCATTGATTGTATAAAAGGAAAAAGAAAGCAAAGAAAAAACTATGAATTGAGTTGTCATTAAACATTACCTTAAGTGAAGTAAGTTGATTTGTATGATTACACCAATACAATTTGTGCTCATTAAAGTTTAAACAATGCCGAAAACAACCACAGCATTTCATAGTACAGATTTAATATTGACCTCTATTATAATGTTGTAAGGATGTTGAAATCATAGCCCATTTTTCTGAATAGTTTATGCAGATAAGAAAAAAAAGAAATTGTTCCATAGTTAAGAAGTAACTTGAAACATTACCATAATTTTCAATTGCATTTTTTAATAATATTTTTAGATTTACTAGCTAACAAATTGGTATTCTAACTTGTCAATTTAAAAAAATTCTCTGTACCTACTCAAGTATTCAGGTTTTTACATTTTAACTTATCATAATTTTTACAATTAATTTAAAAAAAGAAAAAAAGGCTACATTTTCTTATAATTTGATCCAGAAAAACATCATGTCTATTTATTTCTATTGATACATAAATTGTTTTGACATGGGGAGGGCAGAGGGCACCACTAGGACCTGCTCTATGTGCCATTATATATAGGAATGTCACTGGTGAGGACAGAGAGAGGTTTAACTATCTTATTAATCACTCTTAGTTTTACGAAACAACTTGTTATTTATTCAAATGTGTAATGTGACAAATGCAGAAGAATGTCTTCAACATAATACAGACAACAAAACATGTTCATAAAATGTTCAACACAACAATATTAACATGAAATAGCATAATGTAGTTTTTGTAAATATCATGATAATATTTTATGTTAAATAGATTGTGGAAAAATATTTCTAAAAATAAGAATCATAGATAACATTTATTAGATATATCTTAGAAATTACAAAACAACTCTAAAGATACTTCAATGGACTTAAAACAGTTGTATGAAACTCCGTTTTAATATTAGGACTAAGTACTACGACTAGCATAAAAGAAGATCTTAGCAGGAAGTTATACTTATTCAGTGATGCTTGAAAATCTTCAACAAAAATTATTTAATAAATACTAGCGTATTTGTTTTTAAAGACAATAATATCTTTCTCTTTAAGAATGCATTATTGACTTAAAGAGAGTTTTAATCATCAGACTCTTTCATTGCTTCAATTATTGAATACAGACTAGCATATGTGCCAGTGAGAAATCCCACAATCCCCACAATAAAGATGGCTGAATTCTTGATTATCCGCATTTTCCAAGGATCTGGCTCTTCCCATCTTGACAATAGGTCTATAACAGCTGGAAATAATAAAGCTAATGCACATGAACTAATTGCACCCACCAAAGAAATGACCAAATCCAGCTGTGGTATAGCCTCGGCCAGAATAACTGAAACAGAAAATACCATTTAGTAAAAAATTCAGTTTTTCATGAACAGTGGTGTACCTACACCTCATGAGGCCTGGGACAGGAGTATTTTTGGAGGCTTCCATACACAACCATGTTTGCATGCCTACTAGTTCATATCCAACACTCTGATGAAAGAAAAAGAATTGAAAATTGAGTTTAATTTATTAATAAGATCAACTTTTATTTATTTTATGGCTTAAAAACTTTTTGAGATAATATTTATGTTCAAATTTATAAGATTAAATGATATATGGTGACCCATTGGGAGACCCCTCAAGTAATGAGGCCCGGGATCTTCCCCCGCCTAGGTACACTACTGGTCATGAAAGTAAATTGTATAAGAAGTATTGAGCCAGAATTGTTTTTGGTTCCAAAAGGACTGTACTGAATATAATAATGCTTTGTTTCATAATGCTTTTGGCTTAGTCTCTCTCTAAATTTTCTCAAATCATGTGGAATAATCAAATATGAATCAAATAAACCAAAATGGCAAACTATTTTTACTATTTGAACAATTATTTTTAGAAGGAGGGTTATTTCAAACTTTTGTAAGAGTTATTTTAGTCACCCACCACAGAGAAAAGTGGATATAAGTGTTTCCATCATACAACTTTGATGGAGCTTTTAACTGAGGCTTATGTGTAATGTGGTAGTTGGTTCCTAGCTTGTGAGAAAGGAAAATGAAATCATTGTATTGATGTGATACTGTTAAAATAGGTTCTTAAGCTGTATAATTTAATTTTTATGTTTCTTTCAATTATAAGGAACAGTGAGACTTTTCTGCACCACAACTCGACACCAACATACCTCATAATTTTAAGAAGTAAATTGTCTTGAATATTAGAAACTCAGAGCATTTACTATTGTATAACTCCCTATTACTTTTACCAAAACCTGCCCTTTCTCTCGCTCAATTCCTGCCAAATTGTGCATGTCAGTTGTCAAATTCTGTGATACTGAAGGACATCAGTGGTCATAATTCTGATTTAAAATATTCATAGGGTGTTTTGACGAACACTACAGAACTTAAAAATGATCAATTCAAATAACTTAATAACTTATTTAAAATGTAACATATGATCAGAACATTATCAAACAGTTATTTACAGTCAGTGTAATTACTGTTTGTGATGTGGCATACATCCCGTCTGAAGTTACTTTCTCACAAAATGCACAGAACCACCTAAGGTTTATTCACAACAAGGATTGCATCACACATTTTCAATTTGCTGAGGGGTAGAAACATTCATTAACGAGCTGTGGTGGACATAAACCACAGTTGCAAATGAATTGTCATTACTTCAGATGGAAAATGTTGGTTGATTTATGGTTAGCAGTTGTGGTTTTAGGGAGGAAACTTCAGGCCTCAAGTTACCCCAAAAATGAGTGAAGAAAACTACATTGTTTGATTTATATTCCCATTAGGTAGAAATATTATATTCTTACAGTCTCAATTTTATATCATTTTGCAGCAAACTTCAAATTTTTCCATACCCTCAGACCCTCGAAGGCCTAGGATCCTCTTAAATTAACTTCTGGATCTGTCATAGATGGTTAGAGATAATATCCAGAAATATTTCATTTTCTATTCAGTGCAAAATCTTCATATATGATTCCTGGTAAGTTACTTTATCTTGTTGAGCCATGGTAAGTTTGTTTGGCTTCACATGGACTGTAAGTTAAATTTTTTTCTCACACTGGCTGAGTTTGTTAAGATTTTTATATAGACAGAGATGCCTGTCACATCACAAACTGAAGTCATATAAAAGAGTAAGTGTTAATAAATATAACTGCACCAAACTATTTATGTGACTACCCTGAACTCTTAGTGGCAAAATATTTTTTTGTTGCAAATAAGTTTATTCTTCATGCTAATCAGTAACATTGCTCATTTATCCAGAGCCTTTAATTTACACCACTGAGTTATGGCTATAGTATATTTATCTTTATCAGATTATATAAACATCAATATAATTAGATTATTGCAATCACTTACATGTTAATAGAACCAAAAGACTTCTGAAGATGATTTCTGACCATGTAGGATGTTTAAAAGCCCCAAAACGTTTTACAATCTTTGACCATATAATGGTAGCTGGAACGTACATCTGTAGGGCATATGTTAGAAGAACACCCAAGGCAATAACAAGTTGTATGCACTGAGACAATCTGCCAAAATCAAATACAAATGTAAGTAACACATTCAACCAATTATTTTTATCAAAACCTCAAAGTATAAGTAAATATGGGCTATTGACTTTCAGAAAATTATTCAACACAAACAAATCCCAGTCATAATAGTGCATTTATCCTTTCATCATTACTATTGGCATGTGCAAGTTGCAGCAAATAACTCATATTTATTATTGGTCTATTTCAATATTAAGCTTTGCTTGTGATTATCCTAAACAATACATGATCATATTTATCAACAGACAAGATATTACTTTCAAAAATTTGTTTCATGGGTTCCTGTGAGACTACAGGGCTGTAACAGGAGAAAACATCATATTTTGAGAAGTATATTGACTATATAAAGTTTCAGCCAAATCTGCAACATGCCCGTGACAAGTTTTTGTGGGAAGTACATATTATGGAAATCTTGAAAGTAATATGACACTACAATGTTCTAGTAATTAAAACATTAAAAGATAATAAAAAATAGAAAAAGAAACACACAAGTCACTCACACAAATTATATATATTTAACTGTCTCTGATGTTTGATAAATTTCAGTGTTATGCTCTTTAACTACATTATGTACATGAAAAAGGTGCTTATTGGAGCCCTCACAACATTTTTCTGTCATAACGACAGGGCTTCTGTCGTAACGATATGACTTCTACCATAAAATGTTCGCCGTTCTGTCATAATGACAGGATTTCTGAAGTAAATCTAAAATATTCTGTTTTAAGAATTGAGATCAGGATATGCAGAAATCCTGTTTGATCAGATTTGATGTTGGTACATTACATATTTTACTAAACTCAGCAATTACCTTGTACACAGGCAACACATTATTGAGTTAAAATACCCGACATATTAATGACAGAATATTAACTCGAGAGTTTGGTAAGCCCATAAACAAACGCACTTCAGAGATTCATTTTGAAATGGCTACTATCATATATTTCATTAAAAAATAAAACTAGTTATGTCAATTTGTTGTACACAGAATACATCGATGAATCGCACAATTTATCGAAAGTCGATGGAGTGAGTCACTATTCATCTATAGGGCGCACCCCACCGGTGGTGCAGGTGGTAGTGTTGTCGCTTCTCTTCAATTCATCCCGGGTTCGATTCCCGATGGGGTCAGAAAATTTGTAGCTTTTCACATTAATGTCCCAGTTCATATAGCTGACTACTACTAAAAGCAAACTTTCCTTCCTTTATCAATAACTAACTATTACTAACTACTTCCACTAACCCCTCCTCTGGACCAAATAACCGGCCCACCTACTTGCAATGACCTACCACCCAACTCCTAACTCCTATCGATCCATGTAGATAAGCTTCAACAGCACGCTACGTTTCCCATTTACAAATACAACAATACAAGTATAGGGAGCGAGTGAAATGATATTTACAAATTTAATAGTGCCTGCAAATTCTTATTAAGCGTTTAATAAGGCAGAAATGCTTATCATTAACAGTGTCTTCAAAATTATGTTTTCCTAGCTTACTCGCCATTATTGTACCACACATGAATTACTACCCTTTTTCAGTCTTTTACATTCTTGAGATAGGAACATTAATCTTATAAGAAAATTTTTAGTGATTTATAAATGTTGTCCTTACAAATTCATTGGTCTTTTCAAGCAACTCTCGCTTGTATGAAGTTGCCATGCACCAAGCAGGGTAACTTTTTTTGAACTCGAACATAGGTAAGCAAAGTATCTCAATGCACACAAGCACCTTCATTGATCTTACATCAATATTTGTGGTTCTTATTTCCATTGAGGAGGATAATATTTGACGACTTGCTAAGGCATCGCCAGAGTTATGTGTAGTTTTAGTTCATAAAAGATCATGAAGAATTTCCCAAAATTAGAGAAGGTTAGGGCAATATGTCTAAAGAAACACGAAAGAGAAAATTATTCTGAAGGTAAATATGATTCTTGGAGGCGTGATTGAAGTTTTGAATCTCACGCATTTTATACAGCTTAACCAATGAACGTCAAGGTCTATAAACAATATGTTATTGGGTCCAAAAAGTAATGTCGCTCGCTGAGAAATATTACTTTTCAATTGTTCAGTATACGTTGCTATCTCTTTATTTATTTAAAAAAAATTATCAGGAACGTATTTCGTTGTCGCATAGGCATTTCAATTTACTAGTTACGGTGAAAACCTCCCTTTGTCACATATTCTACCAAAAGAATTTCCCGATACATGAAGTTCATGATCTGTCACAAGACAACCGAAAGCTTCCGAATCCCCGTCATACATGAATTGACAGTTCTGACGGTGAATGAATGGTGCTTTTAGTTTTTGTCCTAGGCAGGGGGGATACAGACTAATATTTTAGGGGGAGTCATAACAGAAGAATATAGACTTGGGCATAGTACGTTCCAAAAAAACATCGCAACCTCAGAAGAAAAAAATTGAAAATTATAAAGCAAATAGTAAGCTTAGGTCATCTAAGTGTTAATTAATGTGAGGTTCATCTAATCAGGGTTAAATATGAGTACTTAGTTTAATGATTAGTGGATCTTGTGGCATTAGCATGAATGACTGTGTACTCACACGAAAATTCCCATCAAAATTCGTGAGAAAACATCTACGAAGAGACGTAATTAAATATACCTAAGCTGCTTTCTGAATGACGTCTCTGAGCGAATTTAAAACTATTTAAAAATAACACAATTTAATTGCCGTTTGAACGGAAACATAAGCAGCATTCTGTGGGCCATATCTGTGTTTCATCGATCAGTGACCGATATCATCAAAACGCCTGAACGTGATAGTCTTTACGAGAATTGAAAATAACCCTAGACTTTAACTTCAGGGCGCCGGTACTGGGTCATAGGCGAATAGGAATATCTGGTTGTTAAACAAATACCGGACAATTGGCGAGTTCTAATGTAATTTAATCAACCTCCAGGTTTGTAGACCTGAGTATTTTACTACAGTCTCTAGTCAAGACACTAATAAATTATTTACAGTAATTTTCTAGTTTTATTAAAAAATATTTTAAAGAATTTCCATACAAAAATATTAAATTAGTAGATCAATTAGTTGTACTAATGATAATGAAAGATATTCTTTTGATTCTGACTTCAATTCCAGTTTTTTTGCCTCGATTCCAAATTCGTTTCCGATTCCTGAATTGACTCAATGATATCAGAATAAAGATCAATAGCAAATTGTCAAATGTGACGAGTGAATAAACTTATGGTCTCCGCTTGATTACGAATTGGTAGAAGGAAGCCTAAGGAACAAACGAGTGAAAATTCATGTCTAGCGTTGCTATAGAACCACAATCAATGTATAATATTCATCCAAGGAAATGAGACTTTTAAAATGTATTTGTCTCCTTTCTTGCGATTGATAGTCACAATACATCGCACAATCTACAATACGATAAGAAAGATGTGATTTACTGAAAAATCGATCATAGAATTTGTTTCTTATAGGTAGTTATTTTTCTAGAGAGAGCGTTTTTTTACCAAGGGAGTACTTTTCACTTCTCGGTATATTTAAATGGCTTTTCTGTTCTACATCGACTGGCCTTTTACGATTGTGTGTTATGGAAAGACTTCGTTCACCATGTTCACATTCCTCAGCCCCCCCACCCCCACCCCACCTCATAAATGAATCCTGGGTGCGCCCCTGAACACAATTGACTGGTAAAAGATGGCGCTGAAGCTGCGGGTTTTGAAACATTAAGTACAAGTGCTGTATACGACTGGGACTGTGAGAACACGGATAATATTTTGTCTTTATACACAATGTCGAGTTACGACGGCACTCGTTCGTGTAGTAGATTTTATACTACCGTCCTCATTGTTACGTTCGATCCTATCCAGTGGTTGTTCATTCTCCCGCCACGGCTGGTGACATTTAACAATGTATTACCAATATTAATAAATAATACTGATCAAATAGTGAGGGAGTGCTCTCAAATTAATATAATGTATGTGGAAGATTTGTATTTATTTCTACTCATCATGGCAGCAGACTGCTTATGAGAACCCTCGTTTGATAACAAATGGTGCAGTATAACATCGCAAAGCGTTGCCGAGGATCGATCCACTAAAACACAACCGCCATTCATAACTCATGGACCTCCGAAGCCATTCTCTTCCCAAGAGCATATTATCTGTCATTCACATCAACACCCACTCTCACAACCAAGGCACATTGTGCGTTGCTAAATCGTTTCTACTAATATACAGCAGAACTAATTACTGATAAAAAATCGAAATGCGTCAACGTCGTTGAAAATCATGAATGCTCTTCCGCGACTAGAAACTCATTCTCTGTGGGATTTTAGGGGGGTCATGACCCCCTTGATCCCCGTCCCTTGTATCCGCGCCTGGTCACAGGTCCTGTCGTAAAATTCCTATCGTACACGACAGGCTCTGTCATAATCGACAGCCTGTCGTGCCCAATTTACGACAGAAAAATCCTGTTGTAAATTGTGTCGTTACGTTTACGCCAGAATCTATAGTCAAACCTTTTTGTGTTCCAAAACAGTAATATTTAAGTAATGTTAGAAATTGTAGAATATAGTAGGTGTTAATTCAGCCAAATATTTTGAGTGCAGTGTATGATGATTTTTCATTTTATATTACTAATTGTTACACTCACATAATTTTGTTCATCAAAACATAATTGTTAAATGATTTTTCAGTATTGGTGAAGCTAAACAAAAAAATATTTTAAAATATTTCAAAACTTTCCCAATCTGATAAGTATAAGGATTTTGAGGGGTTGACTAACAACCACAAAATACCACCCAAACACCCAACAAAACTTTCCAAATGTATGATAATTGTCAGTTTATATTAAGGATAAACTTAAAATACTATAACAAATATTAGAAATGTGTTTACATAAAAGAATATAAAACTTAGGGATGAAGAGGTACATTTTTTTTCTTTTTAATGAAGCTTAACCCAAAAAGTAAAAGAGGACACAAAATACTAAAGCTTAAAAGAATTATAAACATGAAATGCACATTTTTTCCCCCAATCTTGGGCTTTTTTTTTCATTTGGTATTTTTTTAGGAACATATACATAGAAAAAACATATGAGACCAATAGACCAAAGAATGTGAAACATTATGAAAATACATCATGCTGTACAAGAGCTGCATGTTTGACAGGAATGAGTCTATCTCCACACTTGTGAAAGCACACTAATATTGAAGTACTAATGAATCATTTTGTCTTAATCTGAAAGCAAGATGAAGTCCCTTCAGTGTTCTAACTGACGAATTAAATTTATATATAGTGAAAAATTAAGACATAATTACATCCAAGATTAAAGGAATATATGAAGTCACAAACTATGGCTTCATGAACAAATTGCAGGAAGACAGTGTACCATTTTCTGACCCTAAGATTCAAGGAGAGGAAATTCTTATGGAAGATTATTCTTATATCAAGCTGTGAAAGATGAACCACTTTATTCAAGTTCTTCAAAGTATTGAGTAAAGCAGAGCAACACATATTGCAATAATGAAAACTAGATGCCAATGAAATATCACAATAAAAATGCAAACTTGTTAAATTTTCCTCTTTGAACAATTGTGAAATAAATGTGTTCCACTTGAGGCAGGACCATCCTCAGCATTATAATCACCACATGCCTAAGAGGGTAGAATAACCTCTGTAGATACAAAGTTTATCCTGATTCCAAAAATTATTTATGCTTGGTATTTACTGTACTTACATTTTTTCTGGAGGGAAGTTCAAAGTAATACTGCCCAAGACCTTATCACCATATGTCAAATAGCCAAGAAATCCTATTGAGATCAAGAGACATGCCACACAAGCCATTCCCACATTGAGAACTCCCAAAGGTGTTGAAAAAAGGTTAGGATCTCGCATCTGTTTCTGCAGAGGTAGTACCTGTACAAGTATGTGAGAAAACTCATTAGCTCTGAGAATGAAACAATATATAATATGAACAATGGTTGCAGGGAATAAACCATACTCTTAACTTTTTATATCTATATTGCGGTAACTGATTTGAAGTGGTTTTTCTTAAAGCATAATAAATTTGAGAAAATTTTCAATGTCATAGGCAGGACCCAAACCTATGTCCCACATAGGTTTGCTGGGTTGAGTGCATAGACTGATGTGCTACTGAAGGACCTCATCAATTGCCATATATTTAACATTTCTCTTATACAATTGTTATACAAATACACACTATTCCAGGTCACATATTACTGTACAACTTCGGTTTCAATTATTCTTAAAATAAATTTCAAGTTATCTTTCTGACTTCTAAAGCATAAACAATACAATTGTTAATGCTTCAAGCAAAAATTCCTTTAAAAAATGTTGTCAAGTTCACTTCAAACTGATGCTCCCGAATTTTAAGAGCACTATCATTAAATGTTTTACTATTTCTGATAAAATCAAGAAATATTAGCTTTTTTTTTGGGGGGGGGAGGCGATAAAAATTTAAATTTATAGTATTCACGAGATTTTCTCAACGAAATTTTTTAATGCGGTTTTAATCAAAGCAATAGTTTTTGTATTACTAAGTTCCAAAGAACAAGATGCGTCGAGAAATGTCAAAAACGTTTTTTCCATGTTCTACTTACAATAACAAATCAGTAAACCACCAATTTTTGTTTTCTTTCCAACAACGCAAAATAAAGTGAGAAAAATTTTGGTATAACTAGCTCCCTTGTGGACCACTATTTCAGCGCAAACTCGAATATCAATTAGTTTTACGATATTTCTTTCGTCAGATTATGTTCGTGAAGCGTCCTCTGAAATGCGGCACAGCATTCCGTAATACACGCGTGCATTAGAGATAGTATCCAGCAGGAGTCACTTATTAGATTTTTCTTTTCGGTAACAAAAACAAACAAAAGTATTACGAAAACATTACAGCACTATTATTGTCGTCGCCACCGTTAATGGCATCTGGCCGCGCGGACGAAGACAGAGTTACTTTTGCATTGTTGACAAATTTCTTATCTCTAGCAACAGTTCTCATGACAATGAACCCGCTTCCAATTCTCATTTCAAATATTTGTTCACCCGGAAAACTAAGTCCCTGACTTGCTTGCACAAAATCTGCGTTTTCCCCCGTGTTTCGAAAATGTTAAGACACCGTCAAATAATTACTTATGATCATTCTACCACTCTATAAAGCAAAATACCGGAGAAATAACTCAATCATCGGTTCAATGTGGAGGTCTGAAGAAAAACATACTACTTGCCGTGCACGGTCACGTGCTTTTCTTGGGGTTACTGTGCATCCGAAGCCATATGCCATTATCCGTGCCGACTGCTATATGATTTTACTAGTCTACCCGCTTCAGATATCGTCCGTGGAAACCGTAGATTATATAGGTACTTACTGTCATTAAATTTGATTAAGTATTAAATCTAAATCTTAAGTTGACGATTGTAATGAATTCTGAAAGATAAAAATGCGACAGTACTATCGATAATTTGTATATCTTTAGCTATTTCAATATGCGACATTATGGCTTAGTTTAAACAACCGACAGTATTTAATGAAGACATATTATGTATCACATGAAGGAGGGTAATATTTAATGTGGTGATACTATATACTACAGTATATTTTAATAATTACACTTAATTGTTTTGTTATTGTACTTGGTATTAGATATATTAGTTTTCATTTTGAGTACATAAATAATGTTCTCATTTTGCACATTAAACAAATTTTTCATTTCATCAGTATGAACGGTGCGCTTCAATGTGATATGTAAATATGATTATCATATCTTGGGCATGGTAAATGCTCCTCGTGAAGTAGCTTTAAAAGAAAGCTCATTTCAAGTTAGAGCTCTCGCATTTCACTCAGAAAGGATATAATTCTTGTTAATAAAAACTTACCAACCCTATACCTTCGAAAGCGTAAATGGCTGTTCCAAAGAACAGAGGGAGCTGTTTCCAATTAGCCACGTAATCTCGAGAATAGTCAGAAGGTACATCTTGAATTAACATGTACAGAGACGCTACGATCCCTGCAGCCATTAGCACATTGGCCACACTTGATAGCGGGACCAAATATTTGAGGTCACGTATCCAGCACGACAGTAATATTGGCAGGAAAATAAAGAGCATGTGCAAATGCAAGTCATACTTATGGAATGGAAAACGCTGGTCCACAACCTGTGAAGTAAAGTAAACAAGATCAAAATATTTATCTTGTCATTTGGAGTGGAGCAAATAGATCAGGATATTGGGACTCTCTTCCGCCAAAACGTATTCATTTATGAGGAAGAAAATGAGAAGGTGAGATCTTGGGTTGCTTGGGGTTACATGGCAGCACTGTCGTGGGCTTAGCCAAGTCGTCCACGAATACTCAGAAACCAAAATGAAAGAAAGAAATAGACATGCCATACAAATTTTCCTGATGTAAATTACACATCAAATCAATAAATTCACATGCGAATCTAACATTAATTTTATTAATACGTAATATTTTATTGAAAATAAAGCATATGTCTCCGATACTTCAGCATTTTGTAAAATGACCATCTGCAATACATGCTTGGAGACAAATACTTGTCTGACTTCACGAGCTCTAGAACCTTTGATAGGGGTTTGTGTCACATTTCAGCGCTTTTATTCCAGAGATGAAATGATGTATCTACTTTTTTATGACAAATAAAAATAACAAATAAGTCAGTGTGCAATTTCTTTTTAGTCTGGGCGATAATTTATATGTTAATGAAGTAATTATTGACATTTTAAATCACTAATTCTTTGTAAAAAGAACGAAAATTTACTTCCCTTTTCATCAAGGAAGATCTTCTAGCAATAGGTTTATATATTATCTCCCCTCCTGTCCAAAATACTGGCTATCATTTTTCTTTGATGTAAATGAATTTCATCCTGCACGCCTCAGATAGTCCGGCTGTTCCACCGTGAGGTCAAATGACAAAAAACTGACCAAAAGTCAAAAAGTGAATTAATCGATCTAAAATTTGTTACTGGGGTTTGGGGGGCGCTGATTACGAATCAGTTGTCAAATTTTTTAAATTCCAAGATGGCGGAGCGAATATGGTGACTGGGAATGTAAACATACTTGTAAAGTTTAGTAATCAAACGGAAATGTATTAACCTTTCAATTTAAGGAGATTTATTTATACGTTTTGAAAATAAAACTAAGCAACATTTTTGTGTGTTTGTATTGATGGAGATAACAATAAAGAAATTACTTCTTTCGACAATGATTTTGGTAGCTTAGTTGGTAACTCCCGGTAGCTTGAAATACATAGATCTGATGATATTAAAAATCTCCCAACATCATCTTCCATAGTTTTTGTCGATAGTTTTTTAGGACAATTTATTCCCTAATAAATAGATTTTCCAGAAAGAATAATTGTCCTCGGTAAATTTTCGATTTTAGTCAATTTTATTTCAACTATATCAAAGAGAGGAGGAAGGACAGCGGAAGTGGAGGGGGAGGGGGAGGTATTGAACATCAATAGCTGGCATCGAAATCGTTGGCATGAATACGGATTCGAAATGAGTGTCCCCAAAACCCCATGGGAGACGAATTTCAGGCCACTTTCTCCCATTTCATAAGCATTTTTTTCAACATGAATTGCATAGCGAAACACTTTCTCGTAGTTGTTTTAGGAAAAGATTCAGAACTCGTGGGACTGCAGCTCTCAGGAGCTGAAACTTATTCCATTTGATAGCTAACACTTTTATCTGCAACATCCAATGAAACTCCGTGGAACGTTTTACTTTTCGCTCGATTCATTTCCTGATTTTCAAAGTGCAAAAATTGTATGGAATAGTTGGTTTCTTACACTTTAACGGTTCGATGAAAAATATTCAAATAATATTTTTAATTTTCTACTGACCTTCAAAAGAAAATACATTTTGTTTCACTTGAATCAATCGTATTTTCACAATTATGCAGCCATTGAAACACTCGGGCTTGTTTTCGTCTCGCGAACACAATGCGTGCTGCTCTTGCGAAGGGGAGTTTACAACTAATACTACGGAGTGTATATAAGCAATGACTCAAATAAAAGTGGAATACTTCAGGGGTCCCTGTAGCCAGTCCAACGGTAAGACATCCAATACTGACAAACAAATAATTTTTGGCCAGCTTTTTGGCACTTGGCCCCACTGAGCAATCGTCGGAACGTACTCTGTTTCTGCAGCCCTTGATCTGAGAGAAACAATATTAATTCTATGCTGTCATAGACAGAGAATTCGTAATTTCAAAATACTTTTCTTGTGATTCATAAGTGGATTCATAAGTGAATCAGGGTCCAATGCCTACGATAGAGCAGCACAAGTTTATCGCCCGGACATGCCAAAGCAGAAAACTCAGATTACGAATCTCACTGCTACCTTTTGCACTCAGTGGCGGATCTAGACCGTACTCAAGGGGGACGCTAACCGGGGAGTATTTCTGTTAAAACTTATGGTTTTACAACACAAATTTCATAAATATTACCTTTAAAGAAAATGCATCAAATAAATAATTAATCTGGTGATATTATTCATTTTATTATGTGGTATTATTCATTTTATAAATTTGGTATTATTAATAACAATTATAACTAATAACAATTATTAATCTGGTAACACTTTTACAAAGTATGCCTTTTATCAACTTCAATTTTCAATATTAACCTTATCTGTTAAGACTTCATGTCTAATGAGGGGGGGGCCTCCATAGATCCGCCGCTGCTCGCACTTTCACATTCTCTCTCTCATCCACTAGAGTCAATGGTCAGATAGATTGGTCCAAGGCAAAGTAAACCCATACATGATTGTAAAAATTATATTACCATTAACATCCATTAAATAATCAAAATAAATTAATAATTTAAAACTTAAGACCTTATTATGGACGATTAACATTTATTTTGTGCTTTGAAGAGCACAACGTTTCGACTTAAGGTTTACGTCATCGTCAGGAGTAACAAATTATAACAAGAAATATAACGTGTTGACAATAACAATATTATAACATGTTTGTGTAATTTCTGCTTGTTAGTAAAAATATTTTGAGTTTATATTTAAGTTTAAGATCAATTGTTCTGTTATGTTTCTTGTTATAATTTGTTACACCTGAAGACGACTTAAACATCACGTAAACGTTGTATTCTTCAATGCACAAAATAAATGTTATTCGTCCATAGTACGGTCGTAAGTCGTTGTTTACTTATTTATTTTTGTAAAAATAGCTGTCACATGGATATTTCCCTTCCGTAATCTAATAAATTATTATGTACTCGAGGATTTCGTAATCAAATAAATTAGTTAATAGTCCTCCACGTGGTCACGCGCAGTTTTTAATGACTTTTTTCCTCAAATTATAAATTATTCAGTTTAATAAATTTATTTGAAAGCAGTGTGTAGATAATATGCAAAACTGGTAGAATAAATGCCAGTCTACTGTACAAACGATTTTTTAAAATCACGCGTACATTGAACAGGGTTAGAAAATTTAAGCACTGTCGACTCAACGTGGTTCTTATCACTAAAACGAAAAAAACAGTACTCCAGAAAGGGGGGGGGGTTAGTCAGCGTCTTAGAGGTGCAATTTAGTAAAGATAATTACAGAGAAGAGTTCGTCCGATTAATTATTCAATAAAACAATTGTGGAAATAATTTTATTGTATTAAGATTAATTGAACGCGAGACCCGAACAGACGACTTCGTTGCCATCATTTTCGGTTAGTCAGGGGATTGGGAGCATATAATTAAAAAATATAATTATTACTTGCTACCGAGGCAAGAAGGAATTTAGATCTAGGCATCGATCTATTCTCCTATTATATATTGTAAAGTATCATACATACAAATACCAATTCGTTGTGTAATTTATTAATCGATCACTTATTGGATGAAAATGGAAAGTAAACTCTAAAATGGAAATGGAAATTATGTAAAGGGGATATAGCGCGGATTCTCTATCAGGCGGCACCAAAAGCTAAATACTGATTCCTGTGATAATGAATTCTCTATACGCTGTTGTGTCTGCAATGAGAAACTAGAGGTGCAAAGCCATTGCACATACATTATCATATAAGTTTCTCAGTCTGCACTATTGAGAGAAAATAAAAAGTTTTATAAAGAGGGGGTTATTTTTGGCATGGTCCTCTATATTTTGGTCGTCTTCATGTTACTCTATTCGAATTGTTTATTTAAGAAATTCTTTGACCACCATTGACGTATAAACCATCTGCAATTTGCAAATTCCGTCGTATGGTTTTTGGAAGAGGTTAGCTAAGTAGGATGGATATTCTATTTCAAATCATAAATTAATTATTTTTTACGATATTATTCATTCGGGTCAAAGCAAAGAACCAATCTATATCCTTATTTAATTCGGTAATTAAATCACAAGGAAATTTCTTTGCAAAATACAAATGTATATTTCTGTCAAGTAAAAATTAATCGGGTATATGATCAATCGTATATGTGAAAATAATAAAGTAAAAAACTAAGTTATCCTGTCGGACTCGGAAAATTGTTTGAAAAATCACTTTTTCGGAATCAGGAACCACCAAAATGAATATTCCCGTCAAAATCCGGCGATCGAACACGTTTCTATATTCTATGAATTTGGCAAAAGTAACAAACTTAAACTAACTTTTTCGTCGGTCTCAAAGTCATTAGATGAAATTTATTACTGTCTTTTATTTGAGATTTGAAAGTAAAATAAGTATTCAGAATATCATTTCAGGACATTTAGTGATTTCTCAGTCTTATAAATATCGTAAAAGTGTTATGTAAATGTCATTTCATTGTAGGCAGAAGTTGATGTATTTTCGTATCTACAGAGCGTTTTCTGTCTTTCTATGTATTTTATCAGTATTATATCCTTGAGTTCAGTTTACCAAAAGTGTATTCCACCACTTCTTGGTCCATTTGCACTGCTAAGTAATATTTAAGCTTCTCAAAACAGTACACTAATGGGTAAGTGCAGTAGACAGAAATTATTTTACTTCTTCTACATCAAACTTTTAAGCGAAACACCGCTACTGCAGATGCAATGCTTACTCATTATACTTTCCTTACAGAAAATTTACGTAAAATCGTTGGAGCTATTTTGGAGAAATATTCAAAAAAGTACTTTGAACTTCATGTGAAGTATTCTTTGTATTAAAGTAAAAAGAAAATCAAGCACGTGCATCGACAACAAGTAAATTATACCCTAAATGCGAAATTTGAATTAAATTTATTCATTCGTTTTGTCAGAATCACTGCGCATAGCAAGACAGACGGAGAGACGGACGGACGGACATTATGCCAAAAACAACTTTTTCGGAACCAGGGACTACCAAAATGGATATGTTCGTCAAAATCTCGCATTCGATTTTTTTCACGATTACAAAACGTTCTATATTGTACGTATATGAGAAAATAAAAAAAGAGCAAGGGCTCGTTTGACGTATTGACTAAGATTCCCTTCACCTTGCAAAAGTGCCTTTGAGGTACATATGGAGCAATTCCATGAACTTATTTTCAAATACGGTGATGTAAATAGCGCGGAGAATGGATGTGTCGTTCATAAACATTGTAGTTCGTTAGTTAAAAAATAAAATGTAACTCGGGTGTAAAATGTGTACGGCTAAATACTGTCTAATGATACAGGTTGTATTTAACTCATGAAATGAATTTTTATTTCAAACGAAGTACAATAAAGTAATAAGCATTTTATCCGGGCAAGACAACAAACAATCTCTAAGGTTTTCATATAAATGAGCTGTTTAATCAGTTACCTGCAGTGAAAGTTTGCTGGATTCCAAGTGCTGGCTGTGAAAGAGGAGGAATGACATTACGACAATTTTCAAGCTATTCCGAGAAAGTTATATTATTTAACCGAGAAGGAAACTGTGTCACACATCAATTAACATAATTCGGTCATAGCATCAACAGAGTTCTGACACGTTTCATTTGAAGTGTCTGGTCAATTATGTATTGAACATACGACTTCTGCCATTATTGAAACGTCCGACTCATATCCCACGTTATAAACAAAATTTCCCTTTACGAACGAATGCATAGCAAAAGTATGGAGGAAAATATATTTAAAAAATAAATACACAACATGCGGACAGAAAATGGTTTCTCACAATTTTAAGAAGATCGAGGATATATACTTTGTTGCAGGTACTCAGCTTCTTATAATCGCGTTCTGTTGCTTCTGACCAATGTAAATCAGACATAAGATCAACCTGGTACGCGAATACGTCCGTCAGTAAGTTCCGACTATCAATGAGAGAATAATAGATGATTGTGAATATAATTGATTTGGAAAAATTGTGGAGATAGAAACGAGATGGTGTTGTGAGATCGCTATGAGCCGTTGCGATCTGAAGAGCATGAAGTTTACAGGATATTGATTAGTAATGATTTTTAACCATGAATTTCTAGAAGAGCAGTTACATTCGCGACAGTTTGTTGTGAATGTGCGTGAGTTGTAATTTTCTGTCCGACGTGTTATATAGAGAAGATTCTTTAATATGCTATTGAATAAGCATTAAACACATTTGCAGATGGTGTGACTGTTTTTGTTCCATCCGGGCGGCGACATTTCTCATGCCATAATTGTTTTTTGTAATTGAATTCCGTAAGTTTCAAGAATTCATTACACTCATGCTTGTGGATATGACCACAGACATTGATTGTCTTAACTTCGAGTATTCTTTTGTTATTTTCCTCATTTCATTACTTACCATTGTATTAACTTAATTTGAGATTACTTACTGACTTGATGTTTTCAGCAATGAAAATGAAATAGACACAACAAAATCCTAGTTGCGTCACACACAGGAACAAGTCAACCGTGACTCTATAACACAAGATGGAGAACAATGTCAGTGAAGAAAGAATAGAAATGATCAAGTATTCAATTTTTCGCATGGTGAATTTTCGAAGTTTTAAAAATTCCCTCCCAGTATGCAGAATGGAAGATTATTTATTAGTGTTATAAAATATAAAGAGGTTCGAAGGCGTAATGAAGGAGAAAGACATATAGACTCTTCATATGAAAGCGATTTCGGCAGCAAATCTCTCTATTTTGAACAGAAATCAAACTCCTTACTCTCTACCATGATAGAGTCTTTGTACGTTGAACTGAAGAGCGACTCACGATTTTATAACCAAAACCAAATATTCATGGAAGTTTAATGGACTATTATCATTATTCGCAATATGTATAAAATCTCTGACGTCGTTTTCATCATATCACCTACATAAACATTACATTACCTCATATAGGATGATAATATTGATACCTAATCCATAATTCAGTACAGTACGCAGTAGATACAAATATTGCAATCTGTTTTAGTGCAAACTTTTGTTTGAAATAATACACTCTGAAAAAATACATTTTTACTCCATCCATAACTATGCAATCGTTAACTGTTGCACAGAACCATTCTTTTTTAGAATTTAATGCAAATGAATTTAGTACATTACAAACTTTTAGCTTGATCTCTTAGTTTTTTAGATATTTGCAAAAAAACATTGTCAAAGATAGTTTTAGTCTCTTTCCACTCCCTCCTTCTGAAATCCGACGCTCTATGCGTTGTAACTTTTTATTACTTATTAAGAAGAGGGTGTAGAATAATTTGGCATGGAGAAGAACTTTTCCTATTAGATGTTTGTGTTGGTGGTTTTTGAGATAATTGTTCCATATTAAGACACGCCGAGAAATATTTCGGGGTGAACTGCGTTAAGATAAAATGTAGATTGCCGGTTCCAAGAAGTAAGTCACAGAGGGTCACTCTTACATCATCTTAGCTATATGAACTGAGACATTGCAGTAAAACACAAAATAAATTTCTGGTCCCGCAGGGAATCGAACCCAGGGGGTCTGCGTAGCAAGTGAGTGCCTTGAGCTACTGAGAATATGTAGGCCCTATGTAATAATAAATAATAAATGTAATTTTTCGCACTTACTAAGAGGAAAGTATACAACAATTTGGTGTGGGGTAGGTCTATACTCTTTGAAGGTTTGCATTTGGTCATTATTTGAGATAACTGTTCTATACTAGAATGGTTGTGGCTGAGCATAGCAAAACGAAGGAGATCCCATGAATGTGGCCAAAAGTATGACAACTTTTGGAATGGAGAACACCTAGTGGGTATCGAATTTCACCCCTTCAATGTTTGCTGTTGTTTGAGTGGACTCATCAAAACCTAAAATAGAGCAGTGTGAACAGGCACAATGGAAGGTTTTGGAGATTTATCGAACTACGCGAGGGGAAAATGTGTTACTACGAACGACAAAATGCGATACCAGTAATTGATTTCCATAGAAGTGGAATCAGTTAGTGAATACGGTTTTCTTTGCTATGTAAAA
The DNA here is from genome assembly GCA_002313205.1 of Laupala kohalensis. Taxonomy (NCBI): domain Eukaryota; kingdom Metazoa; phylum Arthropoda; class Insecta; order Orthoptera; family Trigonidiidae; genus Laupala; species Laupala kohalensis. The sequence goes on from NNCF01126066.1 coordinate 31,461, forward strand.
TCTGATAAATAGAAAACCGGCAGTCCGTAAAATGCCGATGATATAAAAATATTTAGAAACATTATTTAATGTTGCAGTAAGAATTACACTATTTACTCGTTCAAATATCTTACTCTTATTATACGAGAAATAATTATAATTATTATACAAGCAATAATTGGTCTCATTCAAGAAAATGGATGAGTTCCTACACGGAGCAGCGCATAATTTGCGAGATGCGCCGATACGGGTTGCGGAGGACTTCTCCGCGCCCGTGAGGCACACTCGTAAATTACTGTTACATTATCTGCAGGATGCGAGAAAAAAAGGACATCGAGCTTCTTTGAGGTTCGACAAGCTGGTCGTGGACAGTCGATCCTACACGCTGTCCGAGCTGCAGGAGGCGAGCGAGATGTGACCCCGAGTGCAGCCTACTTCTCCCACCGAACGCTCGCCCGCAGCGCTGCGCTACCCACCCTTCGGTGCATCACCCCTCTCCACACCCCTTGAATACAGCAGCGGCGCCTGAAAGGACGCAAGCAACGTTCGCGACCTGTCTCTTATACNTGCGGGCGACCTTTGGCCCGGGCAATGGGTGGCAGGTGCCGTCGGGAGGGGAGGAAAGTCGAACAAGGGTAAGTCTTAAAACCGCTAGGAAGAAAGGCATGGGGTAATAAACATTTGCTTTTGGAATGTGAAAGGGCTTGCTGAGAAACTGCCTCGAGAAAGTTTTTCCAGTTTCCTGGAAAAATTCTCGGTGATCGGTCTCGCTGAAACGTGGAACAAAGTAGGAGACGACGAGTCAATGAACGGATACAAAGCTTTCAGGAAATTTTTGATGAGAGAAGGTTTAAGAGGTCGACAACCTGGTAAAATTGAAGATAACTTTAGGTTCCGCGAAATTACAGTAAATTTACAAAATGCAGTTTGCTTGAAATTAGATTGTAGGTATTTTGAATTGATAATTGTAATATTGTATAGACATCCACAAGGATCGACTTACTACAACAATACATTTTACGATGATTTAGAAAATATACTGGACCAACTTAAAACTAGGTATCCGTTTGCAGGACTGTTAATATCAGGAGATTTCAATTCAAGAATCGGAGAAGAAACTTCTGTCCCTCAAATAATTGATTATGATGATGATGACATTGATGCAAATGTAAAAAGTAGGCAAAGTAAGGATAAAGAATTTAACGCAGGTGGAAAGAATCTCTTAAATTTATGCTGTACGCATCATTTAGAAATCCTTAAAGGAAATCATGGGCAAGACCTTATAGGTAACTTCACATATCTTAGTACAAATGGAAGTAGTGTGATCGATTATGCCTTAGCGTGAGAGAAAACATTGCACTGGCTAGACGATTTCTGGATTGAAAGTAGAGTGGAATCACATCATATGCCAATATGCATTAGATTAAAATCAAATATCCCGGAAAAAGAAGTTCCAAATTATATCACACATATAAAACCTATGCGTTTTAAATGGACTGAAAGTAAGAAAGATGAACTATTCGAGAATTTTTACAGGAGCTTCGAAGGTTTCTACTCAGTTATTCGCTCATACCGAGCCATAGGAAATAATAATGCAGCAGCTGAAGTACTATAGAACGGTCTTTATAAAGCAGGTAGAAATATGAGAGTATTGGAAACAAGCAGGACTAGTCAGAGGGAGACAGGATGGTACAACGCTAATTGCGAAAAAGCTAAAATTGAAGCTGAAAACGCACTAAAATTCTTTGTTTGGCATGGGGGGGGGAGTCTTGCTCAAAAATACATCAAGTTACGGAAGCAGTATAAAAAGGCCGTATTAGAGACCAAATTAGCATGACAAGAGGAGTAATCAATTAGAATACAAAATATAATTAATACAAACAATGCTAGCGATATCTGGACAACTATATGGAAATTAACTCGTACATTATTATTCATATAGACGGGTTAAGTTGGGAAAACCACTTCTACTAGCTCCTCACTACTCAAAATACAGTAGTTACTACAACTATTGAAATGGAACTTCAAGTAGCTGAATCAGATAAGAACATAGAGATAGATTAAATAGTGTTTGCGATGCAGGAACTAAAAACAGTAAGGCAGCGGGATACGACGGCTTCCCACCCCAATTTTTTTTAGTATTAAACCACGAAATTGCTCCAGTACTTTGTGATATCTTTAACTACATGTGTACTACATGTATGTGGGCATATTCCCTGTAATCTAGGACACATCAATTACTTTTCCAATATAGAGAAACTTCACTCATCAGTGTTGTAGTAAAAGTTTTTTGTAAAATACTGTGTAGTAGGCTGAAAAGACAGGTTGAGAATGAAGAAAAACTATCGATTTTACAAGCAGGATTCAGAAAAAATAATAGCACAATATACAATATTTTTATTTGTACCTCTCTTGCGGAACGGGCAACAGCCGTTAAAAGAGGAAAACTATATTGCGCTTATGTTGATTTCGAAAAAGCTTTTGACACGGTAAATATAAATATACTTTGGACTGCATTAAGAGAAAAGGGCGTATCGACTAAATTTATCACTATGTTAAAATCCATATATAGTACTGAGAGTGCATGTGTCCGTCTTTATGATGGCACCGTCACAAATATATTCTCAGTATATCAAGGGGTCAAGCAGGGTTGTGTGCTTTCTCCACTTCTTTTCATATCATTCATAGACGGACATTGATAAGCTACGTAATATTAATTCGGATGCTCCTACAATAGGAGAAAACTATAGACCAATACCAGGATTATTGTTCGCTGACGATCTAGTTATCCTTTCTAAAACTGAAATAGGATTACAAAATAGTCTAAACACGCTTGAAATATTCTGTGCCGAAACGCAGCTTAAAGTAAACATTAAGAAAACCAGGAGTTTCAAAAATGGCTGGGTGATCGGATTAAATGAAAAGTGGTCTTATCGGGGAAAAACACTGGAAAATGTGAAAGAATACACATATTTAGGTGTAACTATAACTATGAATGTATCTTGGACCAGGCACAAAGAAAAAGCAAAACGCAAAGGCTTGTACATATTAAGTAGTATCATGCGAAGTAAAGCAACGGTACAGGAAATAGCGCCAAATCTTGCAGATAGAATGTTCAATTCAATCTTGGTACCCGGAATAACGTACGGGGCAGACGTATGGGGGAAAGAGAAAATACCATGTTCAATTCTCTTTAAAATACATATCTCAAATTATAATTGGTCTCAAATTATAAAAGGCACTGCTAACAGTGGTATTCTCCAGGAATTTGGTCAGGAGCCGGCTGAACTTACACTGAAATTCAGATTAATTATGTTATGTTTCATGAAAATGGGAGACGGGACCGAGATTCGAAATCGGGACCTTGAGCTTAGCGCGCTCATGCGCTTACCAACTGCGCCATCCCTTTCACCTCCCGGGCCCGTCTTCTAACCTCATTCAACTTGCGAGACCCAAAGACCTCTGAGGTGGTCTCGTAGAGACTATGCTCCTCATATGAGGCGACTCCCTTAGGATGTACTTTGTTTTGGGAAGTACTTTGTTCAACTTGCAGTCGGTAAGCGCATGAGCGCGCTAAGCTCAAAGTCCCGAGTTCGAATCTCGGTCCCGTCTCCCATTTTCATTCAATATAACATAATTAATCTATTACCTTCCGGTGAGGTTCACCGCAATGTAAGAGATTTCTATCTGAAATTCAGAGCAATAAAATACTGCCTATCGATTAGGGCGGGGACAAAATATGCTATTGTTAAGGAATCGTATTATAATAATGGAAATGGTAAATGGAGTAGGTAAATTAGGGAAATTATCTGTAATTTAGGGCTGGAATACTTATGGCAGGAATACTACCACACCTGAGAGTAGTAATAGAAAAGTAATTTAAAATAAATTATATGAAGCGTACTAACTAGAAATAGAAATGAGCAGGTTAGAAAATAGGTCACTCATAGTTCAAACAGTTGTAGCAGGTCACTGGGTACGTAAGCCATACATAAACTAACTGAAATCGAGGACGCGATCAGGTTACGGGTGGTTTCGACTAGGGGGAAAGAAATTAGGAAAATTAGGAAATAATCTAGATTCGATTTGTCCAATATGTGTTGAGCAGGAAGAAGATTGGATTCACATCCTGTTACAACAGAAAAATATCGAAAAATTTTGCAAATCGGGAGTTTTATAAACGAAAACAGAAACATTAACTTGGCAATTAATATAATGCGTGACAACAGAATGTCTGTAATGTAATCTTTAGGGCAGATTCTAAACTACGTAAGGAAAAAAGGGAGAAAGAAATGAAGGGAGATTACAATGGTTGGGCAAAATGCAACGTGATACTGCCGGCTTTTTTTCTTACCATGTTACAGGTAACGAAATTTCCTCCCACGTCCGGGTGAAGAAAGACTATTTTGTAAATACTTTTTTCTTATAGACTATTTGTAAATACTAATTTTGTAATAATTCTTATAGACTCTTGTCGTATGTAAATACTTTTGTAAATATTGTCTCTTATAAATTTATTTTCCATGTACAGACTTCGTGTCCTGACCGTTGGTTTTCCGAGTTTCCCAACGGTGCTCAATGAATTAATCAGTTGCACCTAGTTCAGATTTAAGAAACTATTACCGTATGCCAAAAGTTTATAACATAATAATTAATTTTCTATCTATGCATAACTAAATTTAATATTACGGCAGCAGGAAATAAAAATATCAATCTTTCTATGAAATCTGAAGATTTCATTGTGAGTGAATACCAGGGCATGTAACGCACAGCCCACGGCATTAAAGGGCTTAAGAAGGCAAAGGGGATAAAGCCTCGCCACATGTGATTTAAAATTGTAAATAAAATGCCCTATTGAATTGATATATTTGTATTTGGAATATTCCGCTCAATATCAACTAATGAGGAGTAATCAGGGTAGTAAAGATATTAAAGTGAAATTTATGATTATCATTATCAATAGTTTCTTAACTAATATGACGCAAGCTATGAAGCATTACCGATGACACAACATTCTCGAGGTCGCAATACTTTTCTCAATAGAGAAACAGATAGTCATAAAACCACGCATTTAAAACCTCATTGCATATCTTCGCTCATAATCCGTAACTAAAAATAGATCAAGTAACTTCCTCAAGGAACGATGAAAATGAAAAATTTGTGGAGAACGCGGAAGACAATGTAGGTCGAGAAAAACTATTGAAGAATAATGAGAGAAGTTTTTCTGATTAGTAAACCTATAGGTCCTAAGTTTATGTCAAAACTAAGCTGAGGGGAATAGGACTCCCGAGATATTACGAGACATTCTTTATCTCTGACTTCAGGAGCAGATTCAAATATTTGGAGCAAATTTTACATCTAATAAAATATTTTTTGACACATCAATAAAACTTACTGAATTATGGTATGTATCATAATAAGCTGTGCTGAAAAACTGTCATTTATACGTCTACGTTTTTTCGTGTGTCCTCATTTAATGGGGAGGTGGTTATAACTTCTGCGAGGTGAGATTGGGTCATCACCATTTTCATCAGAACTGTCATAATTCCTATTTAAGTACATTTACTCGAACTATAACTAACTATGCAAAATTCTCAAAATCGTTTTATTTGTAATAAATTTGAGGTTCCTGGTTTTTCATGCAATTCAACCCTAAATCAACGTGCAACACTTCATTCATTGTTCAATATTTTTTAACAATGAGCGGACTTTTCGATCAGCGACACATATAATTATTTAATGAAGATATTTTATGTTGTTTTCCATTTTCCATTCAGGTAAGAGAATTGCTTTAAGATTGACTTTCAATTGTAGTGGAACTACTTTTAATCCAGAAATATTCACCATCGACTCATAATGTCATCTGAGAACATCAGTTTTGTAAGTACGATTTCAAATAGGACGACGCGAAATAAATATTTGGAAATATGGGCATACCTTTCCATATAAGTGTATGTGATTAGAATAACACTACTTGGCTAAAATGAATCGTCGTCAGCACAACATCACGATTTGACGCTATACTCTAATACAAATTGTAATGTGTTGAACTATTACTTTCTTCTCAAAATAGTTTTCCGATATAGAAAACAAATAACAGATTCCATCGATGCATTTCATGCACATCCTAATACATACATTGACAGGGAAAATAATCTCATCCAATGCATCTACCCCATGTAGTATGGGATAAGAGAAGTAAAAGTAAAAGAATATATTTTATCAATCTATCATTATGTAAAAATCATAAAATCATAACTGTATTTTTGTTTTCGCAAAAAGTGCTCGGTAATGAATTTAGGACTAAAATCAGTTTCTGAATGAAATGTGATGTCACTGCCAAAAATGTAAACTGACGCAACGTAGTAAAAGTAGTTTATATATTCAGTGATGAATATCGCATCCAAAACACTTACGGCTTACAAATCAGTTAGTTTAATTAATTTCTCTAAGTTCCAACCTGGCTGCTGTTGCATGTCTCTGAGCAGGTTTTGGACCAGTCTTGAAGCACAATTCCACAGTTTCAGCAAATGAAGGATTGGCTGGCAGCTTTTTACGAACAGCCATTTCCTTGGAAGCCCGCAACTGAAAATTGGGGGAAAATGTACAATAAGCACACTTCATGTTGTTTACTTCTGCAATAGTATTTCTGTCATAAATTTTCAATTATTCTACATATATTTTAACACTAAATGCGATGTGTACGATTTATTTCCATTCTTTGACTATTAAACATATTACTGAATCTGTAAAGAAAGCCAATGTGACCTACGCGAAAAGTATGATTCCAGGTTGTATTTGATCTCACGTTTCATTCAACCTCATACAAAAATTCATATTCTGAAATTCCTCATATATAACAGATTCCTTGTAGTACATACGTATCATACAGGTTCGTCAGTGATTTCATCAAAAGAAGAAAGAATGAGAAGTGGCCGGAATATATGTCTTATCTCACGAGCCCGAAGTTTAATACCTCTTCATATTTAAATTAGTTAGGTTCGTATATAAAATTCTACGGTAAGATTTTCTTTAGCTCAGGATAACGTACTAACAAACCGGGAGGTACCGACTTTATGTAGGGGATTACATCATTTTATTTCGCATATTTTTTACCTTCAAAGCTCTGAATTAGTGACGATTTGCCTTTTTTGTCGCAGTATTTCGATTCCTTGTCACCCACTATTTTGTTACCGGTTGGAAATACTTTACTTGTGTTGAACCTCGACGTAATTTATTTATTTTGTGAAAAATAACTTTAATGCTGACTAATAACTGGACGGCCTGTCAGACATGCTGTTGAATCGCCCCTAAAATGCATTTGTGAGTCACTTTCCTAAAACGTAACTTTGTTCGCGTAAGAGAATGAATGTTTGAAAATTAGAATTAATTAGTAGTTTCTATAGATATTCGGAACAAAATTTGTATATTGTACTATTTAACATATCTTTACGCGCGGAGCAGCATCTTTCCGCCTGTACCATCGCACGAATTATTTATTTTGTGGGGGAAATAATTTCTTTAAAAGACAATTTAATAAAGAATAATTTAATAATTTAAAATAATAACAAATCAGACTTCCTACACGTTAGGGTCAGACGGTACATGCGTGAAACAACCGCAACAATTTTACCCAGAATATTTCGTGGTTTATCGTTAGTGTTTATCATGACAAAATACTTTGACTTAATGAAATATACTAAATACGTAGATTTAATTAAAAATACAGCAATTTGTTTGCTTGGAAAGGTAAAGTGCAACTTATCAATGCTATTTCAATGTGTTATGGATTTCTTTAACAAAATATGCAATACTGAGGTTTATGGCGACGGAATTTTAGTAAGCACTTAGGACGACTAAATCGCTGCCATATAGTCAAGTGAATTTTACGTATGTGACTTTTGCCGAATATCTTACAGTTTTTAAAAAATGATCTCAGTGTTATCAAAAGACAGTCTCCAGGGACACTCACAGAACAGCAATTGCAACCTGCTGTCACTCAATAAAATGTAACGAAAAAAAAGAAGAGACTGATATCTCCGTATGTTCATCCATTAAACCTAAAAGATTATAAGAAAAAACAAAAGTGATTCGCCAAAATTGCGAAATCAATTTCTCTGTTACTCAAGACTTTCCGACACAACAAGTTATTGTGGAGCGAAATGCTGAAAGAATGTTCCTGTTCCTTCATGGCAGTACAATGCGTTGGAAAATGGGATAAAATTGCTACAAATAAATAATTTTTACTCGCTTTATCATCCATATTGCAATCAAACACTATTCAATCCTACTTATGCTTGCAGATGAATTTGGCTTGCTTACTGCTCGGAAGCAAGCTTACTACGTCCCATGTTCTCGACAAAAACCAAGATAGAGATGAGGTAGCCGCGTTGCGATAGTATTAGTGCAGTTTTTAAAATAAAGTGAAATTAGAATTAATGATAATAATGTGATAAAAATTAAAGTGTTATCACGAACATAGTCACGCAATTAAATTTTGTTCAACAAGACAAATTATAGTATTATGAAAATTTATAGTAAATATTTCTTCACGTTTGGGACATCTAGAGCGATCACCTGAGTTTTGTCGCAGAAAAGAACATCTACCCCGTAAAAAGTTCAACTTTTCGATTAAGTTCGTCGATGTTCTTCTAAAAATGCTGCATTCTCTAATGTTTTATTTCAATATTTGTAAATTTCACGTCAACCTGATACATGGGGCTAGGTTTTATTTACCCGAATCCTCATGAATTCTTTTGAAATAAATGTAACACGGAATATTTTTCGAAGTGCAATAAATTGTAATCAAATCTTTGTATGTTCCTCTTATGTATTATTTATGTATTTGTTGATTTCATCTCAACCTATTGGACTGTGCTGGTAACCATTTACATGTATTCTCTCGATGTAAAAAGGGGAATAAATATTTTTTGAAAATTGACAAATTTCAAATTAGCTTCCGGTGTCTTCCTCATATTTTTTGTGGTAGGATGGATTAGTTTATAATAACTAGTGTTATACATTAAGTTACGAAATAAATTTAAAAATGTATTATTGAAAGACTTTTCAAATATTAAAACTATTTGAGCATTGATATTTTCAAAAGTTAATATTGCAATTTACAATAGCTGGTTGTCGTGGCGGCGCTTCATTTTGAAATTTCAAATTGTTTAATGCGAGAATTACTTTTTAAGTAAAATAGAAAAACTATACAAAAATATGATGCATTTTGTTCTTTGCTGTATGTATAGTAGTTTCAATTGTTGGTGGCAACAAATAAAAATAACATCCAACTACGAAATCCACTCACCGCCGTCGTGTGAAAAAGAAATATAAGTATATATATATATATATATATATATATATATATATATATATATATATATATATATATATATATATATATATATATATANCGAAAAATCTAAAACAAAATTTAGGCCATTTTATGTGTCCTTCGGGCAAACCATAGGTGAGCTTGCTAAAGGCCGCATTATTGACATGCTTTTGTATGATCTCCCTAAATTCATCACATTCTCCAGCGTCAGATTACTTCTCGAACTCACTCTAAGTCACAACTAATCTAATATCAGAGCGTTTGGTGACGTAGGTATTACTACAGCACTTCGCGTACAATGTTAGGCGTCCCGAGTTTTGAAAGTTTGCGAGATATTTGGGGAAAATCTGCGGTACATCTCTGCGAGCTCCATTACACAGGTAAAACTAAATTATTCGTGCCCTCTATTCCGGTCACTTAAATAGCTTAGTTTCTGTCCTTAAGATTCTTCTCTGCTTCTTTGGCAACAGTATTCTTATCACACTGCAATTCACGTCTAACTACTAACTTGTATAATTTGATATAACACAAATAATGATGACCGATCCGTTTGCTGGTTAAGTACGATTTTGTGAGAACTTAGTTATACACGTATTATCAAAATAAAAATAGTAGCTAACCTTTGATGGTGCATATAACTGTGGTTAATACGTAAATAAATATGGTGCGAGATTTCTGGAATGGGTGATTATGCTGGTACAGTATCGATACCATATGACAAACAGTCCTTCAGTCTGAAGAAGAATTCATGATAAGATACACGGTTTTCATGCTCACATGAAGTGCTCATTATTTAATATTTTATCTTGTTTCATGTTATGTGGTCGAAGTGACGTACCGTCATTAACGCCAGGAAGACAGTAGTTTCGAGGACTGTTTTCTTATATTTCATAACAGGCCCATACGCATGCTCTTGTCCTTTCTTAAAACAGTCACCTTTGGTCTCATGGTGCAAGATTATATTTACCTTACATGCTGTTTTGTCACGGTTGTTATTCATATTGATAATGACGCAGATTTCTGAGAAGACAGCATTTTTTACAGAACTTATAGATATTACCATGTATGTCTCTGGTTGTAATCTGATAGAGATACATCCTGTCCCATAGTTCAAAGTGATAAAGAGACTGGATATGGTCAAGATATCCAACATTTCTTTAAAATACAACAGATTGCAATATCAATCTTCACAACAAGACTAGCTTAACTCAATGCAGCTTATGTGAAGTTAATCATTATTCAATGACTCATAATGCAACTGCATGGAGCTCTATCTTTCTGGAGCTGATGAACAGCTACCTCGCAAAGTTGCTTGCTACAATGGGAGCAAAACTGTCGCTGAACTATTTGGGTAGTACGTATCTCAATGATACTGAGTAGCCAATCCATGAAATTATCGGCAGTTGCATGTTCAAGAAATCATATGTCTCATAAAATAATTCGTAAGTCAGGAACAGAGTTCCCATGACTAAGCCACTTTTAAGGCTTTCTCAGTTGGGTCGTCAAGGTGGACGGACGTGTTTGGGAGCTCTCGTGATTGTGAAAGGTAATGGGTAGCTCACTTCGAGATTACCGCGCCCAGGTGGGTATTTGGGTGTGCCGCTTTTCCTGGGTCCGCGCGGCTGTAACATGCGTCATCGGCGGTGGCTGCGACGGCTTGGTCAGGGCAGATGCTTCGTTGTGTGCAGCCACTTTGGCTGTTTTACTCTTAATTGGTGTTGAAGCAACCCCTGGTCCTGTTAATATCGAACCCGCTCTAGGGAAAGCTTCACGAGTTTTATGTAGCGGATGCAATAAAATATTGCGTTCTGGTACGGAGTGCGAGTATCGTGGTCGTTGGTTCCACTTTTCGTGCAGCGGTGGAATGGTGGACGTTGCACCTAACAACGGCGTCTTCAACTGCGGGAGATGCTGCATGGAGCGAGTACTTCGCTTGGAAAAGGAGCTGTTAGTGGCGAAGAAAACCATCGGTGACCTTCGTACGAGCCAGCCAGTGTTTGCTGGAGGAAAAAATTGGTGAACGCTCTGTAAATGCAGTTGTTGAAGATGCAAGTCGAAATACTTCTTGTCTCATTTTAGGGGACTCAATTGTCCGATACGTGGGGAAGGAGAATAGCTCCATGAAAGTTGAATGCTGTCCCGACATCCGGACGGAACAACTGCGACGCGTGATTGAAAATCGGGATTTCGGGACCCACGATACTGCTATTCTCCACGTTGGAACAAACGGCCTCAAAAGATCTCATAACCTCGATTAAGTTATGGGAGAGGTCTACGATCTTGTTTCGGCCACCAAAACGAAAGTTCCCACAGTCCATCATAAAAGTAAGTGGCGTGTTGCGGCGAAAGGAAGCGTGGTGGAGAAAAATCGGGGTCATCAACGAACGCATTGAATGGGTTAGTAATGCCCTAAACGTAACTTTTGTGGACGGCAACAGTTGGATGGAGGAAAGTTATTTTGGGCGTAACGGGCTTCATTTGAATAGGCAAGGAGCGCAAATTTAGGAAAACTCTTTTCTCGGTTGTCACGTGCGAAGCCCCCTTCAACTCGTGTTTGAGATGGCAGAGCGGTATTCGTACGAAATACCAAAACACTTTGGGTACCTCAAATAAGTGGTAGACTCCAGCTTAACGACAACGGCGGCGATGGCTCGGGCGGTGGCGTTGGAACAGGGGAAGGTGGCACTGGAGGTGACGATGGTGGAGGCGGCGGCAACGGCGATGGAGGCGGTGGCAACGGCGATGGAGGCGGTGGCTGTAATGAGGGAGGCGGCGACGGTTACCGCGATGGAGGCGGTGACTGTAACGAGGGAGACGGTTGCACATATTTATGTCCAAACCGCCCCGGTTTGTAATATTGTGACGATGCCGACTATATCGGCGGAAAAGCTTTTGCTTTTTAAAACTAAACAATTGAATCTACAGTGTACTTATTTATCATATATGTTTTTACGTCTTAACTTTTAATGATATTTAAAAATAGAAGTAATAACCCTGCATACATTAATAATATAGAAGTGCATTTACAAAATAAAATGTCCTTTAAGTAAACGCAAATTTTTATAAGATGTCAGATTTTGGTTCTCCTACGTATTTTACCGTTCTCTTTTTTTATTTCGGTTATCCAAAACTATTGTCTCCCTCGCCTCTTGCATTGATAGATTATTTTGAGGACTCTGGTGATCGTAACCTGACGTGATAGTGCAGCAGAGAAAATTATTTTACCGAGTCTATACCAAACTTTGAAGAAAAATATCACTACTGCGGATATGACACATACTTATAACACTTTCTTAGCACAAAATTTAAGAACCGAGTTTTTGAGAAAATTTCAAAATGTACTTTGATTTTCATTTGAAGTACCCATTAGATTAAAGTGACAAATTCTGGAACGCGTGCATCCCCAAGAGCAGATATTATTCTTATTAATATATATGAATGAAATAGACTCATCCGTTTAGTCAGAATTGCTGTGAAAGGATAGACGGAATTCTAAAATGTATGTTTTTTTTAAAATGGAGAATCCAAACCGGTTGTTCCGTCAAAACATCGCGATCGATGCATAACAGAGGACCCTCTCAAAGTTATGTTTGGGCTGCGTACTACCATGGGGTATAGAAAAATCTTGCCGCGTTGCACATAAAGCTGACGCTCGCAGCCCAAAACCGGTTTTCAGTTTTAAATGCTAGTTCTAATTTTTTGGAAATATACAAAACCTTTAACACCTCATTCTGTCACTTAAAGGGCTATATTCAAAAAAAAATTATCAGCCGGCTTATCAAATATTTCAAACCTATATATTTGAAATGTTACGAACGAAGGTACCCCCATAAATTAATTCCCTCCCGTCCTGACAGAATTCATAATAATAGAAAAAATAAAAAATATATTTGTGTGACGCACTTCCAAAAACTTGACTATCCAATAATATCTCCTTGTGGTACGGTAAAGTGTGGAATGGTGACATATCATTCTATATTCTTGCCTAATAGTACACTCACACATGCTGCAACGCCCTCTAAATGTTTCATCGTTTTCTTACTCAACAAAACTTTTCTCTTTTCAAGAAACTGAAATTAACATCATTTTACAATTATGATATAACAGATAAATTATTCAATAAAATTAACTGCCAGGGAATTTCTGAGTAGAATCTTCTATCTCAGAGTATTTGCATTCGAGAGAAAAAGCTAAAAATAAATAAAATAGTCTAGATATTATAATACCCAGTGTACAAGAAAACAGTACGTCCAAGGCGAAAGAGTATGGAGAAGACCGTTTATTATATTCTGCTTGCATTGGAATACCTTGTTACTGAGCAAAACTTTAAGAGAAACAGACAAGTGTCTTAAGGACTTCTGCTTCAGCTGATCAAGTTCAGATAATACTTAACTTGATGAAATACTTAACAACTCTTAAATCAAGTATAGACAATTGATAAATTGTAGATATTTTTCACTGTCAAAAATTATGATATGGTCAATATCACATTTAGATAATACATTTTATGCCCAGAAGCCAAAGAAAGAAACATTAAGAAGTTTTCCAAAACTTATCAGCCCGTACTGAAGGAAGGTCACTGTTAATTGATAGTTTGCTTTTAATGAGATTCAAAAAACCAATAAGAATAGAGTTCAGTAACATGATAAAAGTATGTGATGGTGGGGTCAGATTCATATTGTTATCCTATCACAAAATTTCAAGAAGTGGCCAGTATCAGTAAATTATTTATATTCATCACATCGAATCTTAAAATCCAAAACTAAGGATGGATTCTAAGAGAACCATGGGACAGTTCCGAAACTAACAAGGAACATGGCTTTATCTTTCAAGTCATTAGCACCGTAATATGATGTATCAAAAACTATGACATTTCATAAAATGATTTTCTCTGTTTGGTCTTTTACAAAGACCACTTTCAGAACTTTAAAATCTTAGTGTCTTAGTATTTTCATTTTTTTACTATGCTGATAAACTAGGAAGGCATCAGTAGTACGCTTTGTTATCCGGAAGTGAAAATTTGAATTAATGAAGAATCACTTTCAAAGAAGAATAGTTACTCGGTCAATTTGTATCGTTTTTCTTGAACGATTGGCCTGGCTGTCAATCTATTAACTTCTTAATTACATTTTGTGATTTGATTTTTCATCTCGGCAGATTTTTGTTTTTATAACCACAGAGAACGTGAATTTAGTATTTTTATATTTATCTTCATTTAAAAACAGCCCTTTCTAGCATTAATGAGTAATTTTTGCCGTCGATAGATGAGTAGTGGTCAGATTTATCGCAGTTTGAGGAGAGGAAAGATAAACAATGAAATACTTGAAGCAATTATATACAATAATGATCGGTGAAAATTCTACTGAAGGACATGATCTCCTCAAGCAACATCTTCGGAGAAAGCTGTATATGTGAATATTATGGTGACAATGAAAGAAAAAAGATAATAACTTTGATATTCTACCTTTAAAGTATTTAAATGAAAAGAATAATTGATCGTAATGTACATTGGATTCATAAATTTAAAAGAAGATATGTACGTCATAAGAAAATAAACAAGAAAATGCATCGTTGAAATACAATGACTGCAGGGGTCAAGCAAATTTACAATTTTCTTCAAAATATTTCCAGTAAATTGAAGTGAAATGAGATACAATTAAAAATGTTGTTCATGACGTGTTTAAATTTTAAAATATCTACAGTATGTATTACTTACCAAAAGATGTTGACTGTGAACGCAGATAAACCCTAAAGTTAGAGTTAATACTGGAGCCAATATCAAACCACAATTTTTGAAGGCATTCCCCATAGCAAAGAGACCTGATCCGATGTTACCTCGAAGTAAATGCATTAAGGTTTCTAAGTATCTGATGGAGCAAAGAAAAACAATAACATTAATGATCAAAATTCTCTAATTGAAGCGATAAATTTGTAAAAATAAGGGCAAACGTAAAAAAAAGGTCCATGCATACTGAATGTGACGGTTCATAAAAATATACCTCTGAAAATGGATTTCAATTATTTTACAATATTTTAATGTTTGAAATTAAATTTTCTAATAATGCTAACACAGAGTTGATTTCAAATAGAAATGGTATTAATTACATCTAAGTCCCTACATCTAGACTATTTAAGACGTGCGAACGTTAACGCAATGCCCGTGGAGCAGTTTCTAGCAACTTCTCTTTAAAGTATAAAGGAAATCTATTTTCTTTATCTAAATCCGAAGGAGTCGAAGCTGATAGAATTTTTGAAGTACATCTGCTTATTTACCTAAGCAGAAATAACATATTGGAAACAAGGCGTGGAATTTGTAGAATTACTAAATGTGTTTGGCGAGATAAATGTACTTTTTAAGATGCCAAAACGAACTATTAAACTTTTTATGGGGATTTTTTTATTCCACTTGTAAAATTTACCTCATCAGTTGCATCGGAATTAATTTCATCTACAATGATCCGTTGTATTGAAGAATGAACAAAATATTGTGAATATTAATTCATAGAACTGCTATGATTTATAAAGAATTAATATGAAAACATCAGTCTTTGAAATTCATCACTCCTTATAATGCGATCTATGGCAATTCTCAACTCATCGTACACGTTGTAATTACTCTTTAAAATGAATCTACTGGGCAACACTCCAACCGCAAATCAAAACCGCGATTAGGCACTAACATCGAAAATATCGATTTGGTCATACTCAAATTTCGACAAAACTTCACACGTAAGTCCTTCGCATGAGATATTAACTTCTACAAAAAGCAATTCCATTTTTATTTCGATCTCACTACTTTGTAAAACAAATATTTTGAAAGTTTAATGTTATAAGAAAAAAGAAAGCAATAAACTCGATAGTTAAGTTATGGATATTTTATCGAATGTATGAAATATTTATATACATATTGAATTGATTTCATTTGATGTACTAACTGCAAACGTGCGCTCGGCAATTATTTCGAGATGCATAACATATGTTAAAGAGGACGTTTGATCCCACATCACCGTGCATGTATCACGCACATAATACTAATCATAGAATAATAATTCAACAAAACATTTGTTTCATGCTATTACTTATGTTATTTTCACCCTAATTCCACAATTATTTGAGAGAAACACCCAAACATTAATAACAAATTGCTCTGATTTTAACAAACGAGTTTACTTTTTCTCAAATGAATTGAGGAGTTAGTAGCTTCTATAATTTTCATTTACAAAAATAATGTACTAGATATATTTTAATGTTTTTATTTCTTATACCTTAGCATGCATTTCATATATAATGTACTAACTATATATACTCGAAATAAATTCTACTACTATTAACGTCCGTTATATAATCAAATAAATAAATAATTTAAGACTTTCGACTTTATTAAATGCGAATAACATTTATTCTGTGCCGTGAAGATTACAACGTTTCTATTTGAGGTTGAAGTTGTCGTCAGGTGTTACAAATTATAACAAGAAACATAACAAAACAAACTGAACATGACATTAAACGTAAATATATACTAAAAACATTTTTACAAAAAAGCAGAAATTATACAATCATGTTATAATTTTTTTGAGATTATATTATAATTTATAACATGTTTTGAGATATTATATTTTTTACACATATTATAAACATATTTTGAGATTATATTATTATTTATAACATGTTTGTGTTATTTCTGCTTCTTTGTAAACATATTTTGAGATAATATACGTTTTATGTCATGTTTAATTGTTGTGTTTTGTTTCTTGTCATAATTTGTTACACCTGACGACGACTTAAACCTCAAGTCGAAACAAAGGAGAAAATAAATGTTATTCTTCCATAATAAGGCCGTAAGTCTTAAATTATTTATTTATACTCTAAATAACTCTTGCGCACTTTTAAATGTATTGCATCATCGTATACACTAGATTAAATAACTTTAACAACATTTGATGGGTTCGAAAAATATCCAAAACTATTCCCATGAGGTGTATAATATTTACTATTTTTCAATGATTCTCGGGTTTTCCCGCATATTCGTCTTGCACTTTGACGTTTCAATGAAGTTCATTCCTCATATTAAGACAATTCTACTCCAAGGTGCTTCAAAATCCGAGGAGGAACAAAGACTCCCATCAAATATAAAAATCACCCGTCAGTATTCTATAGATTGCGGTGTTATTACATTTTGAAAAGGGAATAATAATAAATAAGAAGTTGTTCCATCACGCCCATGTTTGGGTGTTTTAATACCTTACTCAATTCGTATCAGATATCTGGTAATAATGATACAACAAATCATATCAACCAACCACCTCCAACCGGTACCATAAGGATGGCAACATCCCATGCAGATGTTTCAATTACAGTGTTTTAAAGTGATGCTGCTGACGATATGAATTGTTATGTGATAATTTTTTGACAGTTACTGTGAATTTAAGCGAGCCGTTAAAGTCTGTGAAAAAAGTAAATACAAAATCAAAACGTAAGCATGCTGGCATTTATTTTCATTTTTTATCATCCCATGGCCGAAGTGCAATAACATTCTTTGTAGGTGATGAGAGGGAGATTAAATACTTTTCATCTCGAATACTAAGTTCCATTCTCAATTTTTTTTTTTTGAATTTTTTGAGAAAGAACCTTCATGAAGCATGAAATCAGATGCCCGCAAGTTCTTCAATACCATGTGAAAATAATTTGCAAATATGAAAATACTACTGTCGCGCACCAGAAAAATATTCCTATATCTTTTAGTTCCTCCTACTTCAGTGTTTTCGTGTTATATTTTGTCATCGTCCAAGTCAATATTATTTTAAACTGAAACCCTAATTTCCACCCTGTTTGTTTGTTTATTTCCTTAAAATGCAAGTACTCAACAATATTTCACGAATTTGCTTCTATCCCGAGGGAGTTAACCACATACCATGACCACATAATTAATTCCTGAATAGTAATTTTAAGTGTTTTATTGAATACATGATATAGTTTTGATATTAATCTTTGGCAAAGCAAACAATTGAGCCAAAAATTCTAAAGAAGCGCGTTAAGACTCGCTTCCTAATATCAAGAAAATTTTGATAATTGAATTCAGAAACTTCATTTCAATGCATACAATATTTTTCTAGGAGATTAAAAAAATTAACGTTGTATAGGATGCATTATTAATTTGTTGCATTTAGGGTACATTATGCTAAAGGTGGTTATGCCAGGAGCCGGGGGTTTACTCTCACGAGGTGAGGCGGCAACTACCACAGAAAGCGGGACTTTACATTCATTTAACAGGATTATCGACAAGTTCTAACAATGTTTCAGATATGGAATAGTGTGGATCTAAGGTATCAGAAGAATAATGGCACAGTTTTTTTTCATGCAATTGATATTTGAATCAATTCATTAAAACGTATAATTTTTTTCAGGATCAGGACAGCATTTAACAATGAAGGGCTTCAAAATTGGTAGATAACCTCCTCTATGAGTGCGACTTCGTTTTGAAATGCTGCACTGTCTTATCTAAAATTGGATATTTTTCGATACAGATTTCCTTGGGTACAGAATCATATACAGAAGAAAAACACACTCACGAGGTAGAGTGATCAGCAGCTCCAACATGATCATTAGGAGCATCTACTACCGCATCTTCTATTTTGAAGACCTCATTTCCTTTAGCATTTTCATTCCTGTAAAACAAAATTTCATTCCCTTTGCAGCAAAACAATTTACTACAACTTAAACGTACCAGCGAATTTATTAGTCATCCGAGCATAAAAAGTGTAGAAAAATAAAATAAATCAAGCATCATTATCATATATGAATGGTAATGTACCATCACATGGATTCGCAATCAAAAACATAGGGAATGTATAGTTCATTATATGGAATAAATCGTGAAGTTCTCTCAATTTGGTGTCAAATTATTGATTAACATATTCATGGTGTCGACCCGACAATATGCAATTTACACATGTAAAAATCGAGTTAACATACTCTCTCGTTTTTATTTAATTGGTATAATTTTCAGTTTTATGGCAAATTACTATTCTAATTAAAGGATATTGGGACATGTACCATTTTTCTTTCGTAATCATTGTATTATGGTGAATCAAATGTCTCATTGACTCTTGATGAGAATTATTGAAAAATAATTCCAAAGGGATTATTGATGTTTGGGAAAATACGTACAGCAAGGTAATTTACATCGTAAGAGAAAAAAGGACACAGACAGCGCACTTTGACTAATGAGATAGTAGATTCTGCGTCCGTCTCCCCGTAGCAGGGACGGGAACATCGAGAAATCGATGGCCAAGTGACGCAATAAAGGAATGAAAGTAATAAAAAAGATTTTACAAAAAACGAGCCTCGCATTAACTCAATTTCTAGTCGAGGCGGCCATAACGGTCGTGTCCAAGGAAAGTACAAAATGTAAGAAAAAAAAGGAGTTTCAGTTTTTATCAACTCAGTTTCAGTTTAGGAAACTCCTTTTTTTTAGAAACTTAAATATTAGTCGGAATATTTTTTAAATAATATCTAGGGCAACGGAAAATGATGAAAAAAGTCCTTGTCCTTCTAGGATTCATCGTAAGGAACGGAAAAATGTGAGAATTGGAATATTTACCAGTCTGGAAACTTTTTACTTTTAAGGTTAAAAAATACATGAAATGGAATACATTTTATTCGATGAATGATGTAATGATGATAAATCTTAGAAGGACAATGACTTCTTTTTATCATTTTCTGTTGCCCTGGTTATTATTAAAAAAAGAAAATGCCAGCTAAAATTTAAGTTTCTTTAAAATTAAAATCAAATCATTATTCGTTCACTTTAAGTTATTTTTGTGAGGAAGGCAGAAGTGATATCCCGTCATTTGCTGGAATAAATATCAAAACGTTGCACGGATACAGTCTGTGTCCAGAGAAACAGTCAAGCATAGAACTAAACTTTTTATTTGAAATGGTTTTTTGAAATCAGTCGCTAAAAGGGAAAGGTCGTTGCTTGTTGTAATACAATCGTTAATGGTTTTGGAAATTAACTTAAAAGTTAAAAAGTTAAACAAAATGTTAACCTCGTTAATTAACGATTAACGCTTTTCGGTCCATTTGTGCATTTCTCCAACCAACAGACGTTAATAAATCACACAATTCTATGCTGAATTTATAAGCTGATTAAGATAAAACAGTAAATTGCTACGAGAGTATTTTATACGAATGCACCACAACATTTCTGTTACGAGAGAAAATAATATCTTGAAAGCAAAGTGCATTCGTAAGGACTGGATGGTTTTGTTTCCTTAGTGCGTTTTGATGACTGTAACTTTACTGCGATATATTTTTTATGAAAACACCCATATTGCGAGAAAGGATTTTAGGATAAAAGAGACCTCTCTCCCTTAAATTTATTTTCCCTTTGATACTTAACGTATTTCCAAGATAAACTTTAAATTGTAGGTTTCTGCAGTGCGATGGTCTCAGATATAAGTCAATCCACCGCCGCATCAACCTGTGAATTTGGTCTATTTTTTGTCTTTCAAACCGATAATTATAGGTTATACAATATGAGTATCACTCGACAGTAGTAGGAAATCCATAAACCTATATTTGCAACTATTGAGAAAAACAATTAAGTTGAATGTAAAAACGTACATAAATTTACCAAAGATAAAACTAAGACGTTGCGTATCTTCAGAAAAGTTGGTGTTTCGTAATAATACCTCATCCCTTACAAATCATCTTCCAGGTCTTTAATGCAAATTGAAAAGATTCTGAGACAAAAGTGAGAGTGCAATTTTTAGAAGCGCATGAAACCAAAGAAATATAAAGGACGTCTAATTTAATTTACGACTAACACCATCCTTATGATAAAAGACAAGACAATATATTTTCTTATCCATTCCCACATAATTAGGTACATAAAACTCAAGGACGCAACATTATATGAAAAGATGGTCAGAGAAATAAGGTCGTTTGATAACCACGGAAGTGCAAGTTGAAGGCGGGGGACGATAGTAAAACCAGCGGAATTATGAAAGACTTACTTCTCCCCACTATTCACCCAAGTCAGAATTAGAAGTGACTTTCGATTTATGGTTTACCTCGTACCTAAATATATTTTTCACTTTAAGTTTTACGTTATATTTCCAAGCTGTATAATTAATTGCCAAACAGACACAGCAATTCAATCAAAACCACTGTAGAATGATAAATTGAACGAAGGCTGCTATGCTTTATACCAATAAAACAATGAGCAACATAGAGACGTCTTTCAATTTATCATTCTTTGATAATGTTGCTAATGCTCCACAATTACCAAGCAAAACCACTGTCCCCTGGTAACGGTTTTTAAGCAAATTAGACTAAAATAATAATTTCTGCGTGGACAGTAATATCTCTAGTTTTTTCACGGGAAATATTGATGAATTACCAAAGATACTATCTCCGAGAATTTATCAACACACGCTAAACTTATGCATTGTAAATATGTAACATTTGTTCATTAATACATAAAAATATATGTAACATGAAATATCATGAAAATACTCCGAAAACGATAGTCTCCGCGGAAGCCTACGTTTATACTTATAGTGATTGTTCAATACGTTTGATTGGGACTATTCAGAATAAATTTTCAAACGAAAACGGTGCTGCAAGCTAAATCATACTTGGTATTCGGTTGTATGTACTTAGCAGAACATCTCAGTCTGCAAACTTGTTCTTAGAAATCAGAGTGAATACAATAAACAGTAAAAACGAGAGTGGACGTTAAAGAAGCATTTTGTAAACAACACACTTTGTTTATGTATAAAGTATATATGGCACATTTTTGGTGTTACTGCATCTGTTTACGACGCACACCATAAGAAAAAAATTCTGCAGTTATTTCTACTCCATTTTCTTAATCTTGCTAGACGAGAGATAGCCTTATTCATGATTGCAGTATCCATTAATAAAGAAATACATTCAGTTGCCTAAAATAAAATAGATTGAAATATTAGTATAACTAATAGTAAAAAACAGAATGTTGACCTTCCGTTTTCTTCAACAGGAACTTTCACCTCTTTAGGAACCTCACTTTCTTCGACCCTCATATTCTTGTCGAAAATCAACCTGAAAGAAAAATATTACAAATAAAACCAGATACACATCGGCAAATTATTTTTATTTGAAACAATTTAACGGGAAATTCAAATAAAATATACATAATAAACTTGCTTTCTGTAATATTCTACAAAAATGAACATAAAAAGGACCATGTTAACGTAAATCTCTAAATATTCACATTGCATGTAACAATGATCAACTCTCTATCATCACGTTTCGACATAAGCTCACGTTTACACCCATTAATGAACGTCAAATAAAATCCGTTTTTGTGAAAACGAAAGAAAATAAAGAGTATAGCATTTCACGAGTGTCCGTTGAAATGGAGCTATTTTCCACTTTTTAAAACCTAATTTTCCCTTCATTCGATTGCAGTACTCGCATAATATCGAAAACCACCTTCAATCTTATTCAAATATATTTAATTTCTTGTTAAAATACCCTCCATACTTTGTGATTCCGATAAAAGAGGACGAATAGTGTGCATAATATTTCCTTAATTTTGGTTTACCATAGTTACCTTATTTGAGTTGAGAACAAAAGTATATGTTCCTTCACAGCGGATGGTAACAAAATATCCCATTTCTAAAGGTTATATTTCCTAGGTTCTCTAGATTTTCTATTCCCTGAAATATTCCTGGATTTTCAGTTTCTTAAATTTTTTAAAAATTGCTTCGTTTAAACTGACATTCTTCAATGAACAAGAATCGAATTTTCATCCTTATTGATGAAGGGGCCATTTTTTGCCGAAAAGTGAATAAACTTACGAATGAAATTCAAGGAGTTATCGTTAAACCGCAAACCAATACCGCATTTTTAGCATGGCCACACAAGAAGAACTAGAGCTTTTTTTGAACTAGAACTGGTGTCTCTAGAGTGACATCAGCAGGAAAACGAAGAATTAACGTTTGTTTAGGTGTTATTTCTATGTAAATAAAGACTACGATAGATTAACTACTACTTTCTTCCTCTTCTTCCCTACTATAATTATTCGGGCAAACGGGTAGAATTGTGAAAAACTAGTCAGACTTTTGTCATCTAAGAAAGGAAGGATGTAAGCTTCAGGTGTCGAAGTGTTCTCCGAAACAAAGGCTATCCCCACTTTACGAAACATTCAAATTAATAAATAAATAAATTTGCATGGTGACAAACAGTTTCTGATGGAATTTTGAAGATAAAAAGACATCCGTTGAGACGCAACGCGGAGAGTATTGTTAAGTTCTAGGCCCCAAATGTATTCAGCTGAGAATTGTCGAAAACCAATTTCATCGACAAATAAAAAATATATTTCACAAAATAAGTTCGCATAAAAAACAATGCGGAGAATATGCTATATGCCTCAGTGTTCCAATTAAGGAATGTGTTGTCCTGAAATATCATAGAACAATAAATATTGATCATTCTATCACTGCAGAAAACAAAATATCTAAGAAATTACTCAACTGTCTGCTCACTGTGGCACCCGAGAGAGAAATGGGTCTATTCTCAGTACATGGTATCATGTTTTCTCAAGCTCTACTGTGCACCCGAAAGCTATATGATATTATCCACGGTGGTCGTCATAGCTGATTTCGAATAGACAATCGAGGACGCGATCATGTTATATTTGAAAGAATCTCAGACATGTGCCGAAAGTGCACATCAAACCATAGAGAAACGGTAAAATGTGTACCGAGTCAATGAAAAACATATACACCTAACTTTTACACGAAATATAAATTGTTCCAATAAACAGCGGCAGACAACTTTTACAGTGAATGTCAACTGTAATTGTAACCACGCGAGCTTATTGTATTGCCTAAAATCTGAATCATGCCACTTGAATGCTTTCGCAGAAATGGGGTGAGTATGAACCTTAAAATAAGTACAGAACTATATGATTGTCGCTACAAATATGCAGAGCATTATGCATATCTTGCCAGTCCGTTATAGCGAATGTGCGCGTATCAAAGAGGCCACACACATCTGATTTTGTAGCGCTGAATAACGTTACGAAATTACAACACCCGACATTATTCAGACACACGACTGCATGTCATAAATTGACTTAAAAATTTGGACACAAAAGAAATTTATCTGTAAGGGTTGTTTGGAATTTAGTTTTTAATGTTCCTGTGTATCGCGGTGTAAATTTTATTGGAAAGCAATAATAATCCATGTTTCACAAAAAATAAGAATATCTTATACAATCTGTTTAACTCTACTGACTTCAAACGAGTTAAATTTTTCGAAAAGGTTTCATTAATCTCTCTCTTCCTCTTTACGTTTTTTATGTCCTTATACGTATTAGGGGGGGGGGTTAACTCAGTGAATTAGTCAGCTGCAGTCACACTATTTTAATTAGAACTAAATGTTACAAAATAATATTTTCTGTTCGAATGGTGACTTTGATGGGATTGAATGTTCATTCTCTTTACTTTGAAACCTTCACCGATTGTTTGCTTAGAGGTAATTAAAACTTAATAAGATTTAAAAAAAAAGAAACAATACACCTTCCATAAAAGGTCCTTTAAACATGCTTATTCAAGGATCGTTACAATGAATCATCTCATCACATGTTTATGTCCATGGGTACTCATGCATTACTACGTATGGGTATTCAAAAAAAAAACGTTCACGTAATCTATCCCGAATACATGCGTCATTCACCAATCAAGTAGTAAGATACAAATATAAGTTACGTAGCTCCTTCAATTTACTGCACGCAGTGTGCATTGATGGCAAACTGTAACTTGCACTGATGTAAAAGATTAATGCATGGTCGCACTCATCGTTTCAGAGGTAAGGATGACCCGCGGTATAACAAGACGTCTTTGTGATCTAATTACCCTGATGGATTTCCTACCATTCTTCATCACTGTTTTCACTAACTTTTATGATCGAGTAATTATTTCCTTAATCATGAAATCACTCTTCCTTTTATTCCGTTTTTGCGTTGGATGAGAGCAGAGATGATATTTCACTAATATACGGTACTCTCCCGACGGAGTAAGGAATTCACTAGGGAAAATGGAGTATTTTTCTGGGTAGAGGGTTCTGAGAGTAAAAAAACGCCGTAAGATAGCCCTATGACATAGCCTGTAGACTGGTTCTGGGGTTTGGTTAAATCGTTTCTCTACCGAGCACCAAATAAATATCAAAACAGATCGATTGTCAAGCGTCGTCTCCACGAGAAAGAAATATGTCGACATAGCTGGCGCGAGTTTCTGAATTGAAGTTTCTAAAATAAAGCTGAAACAGAACTTTCTCATGTATGGGATTTAATTCTGCCATCAATTCCGCAATTATTGCACTATACTTAAGTCTGAAAACGAGAGAAAATTCGAGATACATATTACATTATATTTACAATCATGGTTTGCTTATAGGATAACCTTTTTCTCCATGGAAAACGCATTCCCATATCCACATATTCCTTATATTCGTCTCATTTTGTCTTCTTAATCAATGAAACTATATCTCACTCGACAACATAATATATTATTCACAATTTGACGCCATTTTCTACCCGGGAAGCGCCAACTCCGGCGACATTCTAGTTGCAAGTGTAAACACGTTCGACATATTTCCGACAAGTGTGTCTGAGATCAACCAGAAAGTGATGTCGCCCATGCTTTCTGAGAGCAACTTGCGAGAGAAATTGAGGCGCGTGTTGACACCTTTGCAAAACGCGTTCGACATAATAAATATCGCAAACTTTATTTCTCGTGGAAACGGGACTTCAGGTCAATAGAAACAGATCAAACAGGTTCCTTTCGATTTCGTTCGGCGCTTAGGAGACAAGGATTACATCAGTTATCAGAGTTAAACGAATCTGTAATCACGTTAACTTCGAGAAATGAGTTACGCAGAAGACTAATGGGTTGCGTGCAACAGGCGCAGTGGGAAAGCAATCCATCTTCACAGAAGAAACGAGGATGTTCGAAGTTACATCGAGATTAAAACTAAGAATGTAAAACAATAATAATACAACAAAAAAGTAAGAAAAAAGAAACATTCAACACGAATAGAGAATATGGGAAATTTCTTCAAATAAACGACCAGAGTTTCGTGAAAATTCCGCGAAAATAAACTTGTACAAAACTGAATCGCTTTTATTTAGTTTTTGGAGAAAAAATTTAGAAATTCTATACGTAAATCTAAAGATGCTTTATGAGTTGGTTTTATTAATGACACGTAACCAGCTTCTTGCGTTATTTTTGGCATATTCTATATTTATTAAAATATTCATTGGTTATTAATAATAAGATATATGCATTAAATGCGTGAATAGAACAGTACAAAACACTTCTCTTAGACGACGAAAAATTTAAGAGTTAAATAAATAAAATTCATAAAAACAAAGAAGAAAAACTTACAACTCTCCAAGAGATTCGAACACGATATCTCAGAAATACGGCTCCGACGCGTTACTACCATGGTCCCCGCTCACGCAATTCATGGGCAACCGTTAAAGTATGTATGTGACAGCATAAAACTTTGAATTGGTTTTTCTAGGAACTGTGCAGAATAGTGGGCACTATTATTTTAATAGAGTTATACTCCCAAATCCCAAAAGATTATCCCAAACTTCATTTGTCACTTCGCACCCTCTCCTTGGAAATGAAAATATGCAAAAATCCATAAAATCTTATATTTTGAAATGAACATGAAAAAATATGCTGTTTAATAAAAAAACGTATAGTATTGGTAATATTTATCTTTTTTGTATTATTATAATGACTAAGTAATGTATGAAATTCATATGTAATGCTCATTATGGGTTATTATTTTTCTGGTAGAAAATAACAACCATTACTTCGCAGTGTTTTAGTCATTGCATAGTTATTGATTCAAACGATATGATACAAAGAACTTCTTTGGCGATGTCTCACAATCTTCACTGACAATTTATTTCTTACCCATTCTCTTACTCGAATAAAATATGCAACATTTCTGTTCGTTCAAAGGCGTGTGAATCGTGAATCGTGAATTGTTTTGAACGCTTTTCAACACTGTACACCCAACGGGAACTTTATAAACTTGTCACAAGTTTTTAAGCGCACGCAATGCTCTATCGCTTTGAGCTATACTAGGCGCACACATCCAACTTTGAGGTGTACAACTGTTGGCCTACTAGAAGTTGAAGGAAATGGGCAACATTGCTTTGAATGTGAGTCCTCACACTACACCGATAGTTTGCCAACTGTTTAGCAATAGTTGGAGAGTCGTGACTTACAAGAGCAGACTTGTTCGCAGACTGGTACCCGATCCAACTGGATCCAACTATCGTCGGTCGACCTAGGGTACTCAGGAACAAGTCACGGTGCGCACAGATCCAAGTGCAATCGTTCAGTCGGCGAAGGTTAATCCTCAAGATGTTTTTAAAAAATGTGGACAAGAGGATTTATTCATTTGAATGATTGGCCATTTTTAATAGAAGACGAATATAAGTACTCATAATTTACGGACTTCATCACTGACACTGAATCAATTCGCAACGCAACTAAGGATGTGACAAGAAAATATAGAAAGGAAAGATGTAACGAAGACATAGTAAGGAAAGGTAGAAAGATCAGAAGTGGGTGGTTAAGAAAACGGAATAAGATGAAAAAAGATGAAGCGGAATATTTTTACAGGGGAAACCACGGTGTACATGTAGAGCCAGCAATGACATTGTTTTTTTAGGTACAGGTTCATGGTGTACAAGTATGCTTCAAAATGAATAAATAAAGACATAGATAAATAAATAAGGGTGATTTTGAGATAGTATTTAGTGATTATTTACGTGATAAATGATGAGTGTGAGGGAAGACTATGTAGAACGATTTATAGATAAAACAGAAGAGAACCCCTCCCTCAGTAAATAAAGTCTTAAAGCGCCTAGTCAGAAATAAATAAGAAACAGAACGTGGGAAGAAGTGTACATCCTAGTTTCAAAATTAAAGAAAGCGTTGTATTTTGGCCGCGCATAGATGGTTTTAAATAGCCAAATATTGAAACTAATCATCCTGGAGAGATGAAAATGGTGTCGTTTTACGGACTGTCCTTAATTGAACATAATAAGTACCGCAATATAATGGCAGCCTTTTTAAACAATCTACGTAAGTTTTTTGTTGCATTTCCAAAATATTCTTCTCGCATAACAAAAACTTAATATGTTCTTTGATTACTTAAATGCAACTTTTTAGATGTGTAATGGTAGATCATTAATGCTCTCGTTAGTGTCAACAAAGTGTTGTGACCGTATACATTCATCCTTAAGTATTATTTGTGGATGTTCCATTCAATGAAAATGTAGATAATAAAACATTCCTTTCAGCAATCTTTCACTACATAATGGATGGATCCTATGCATATTTTTGCGATTTGTTGCTCGACACTTTAAAAGAAAAGCACATACTTCAACGGTTTCGTCGAAATCCATGTATATACGCAGAAATCTGTGAAAGGCTAGAAGGATGTGCGCGCAATCACTTCCAATTGTCCAACTACCTCCCGACCATCCGACAGATGGAAGACCATCGGCCGATAGTAGGCCAACTGTTGTACGACTCAAAGTTGGATGTGTCAGCCTAGCCTTAGAGACTCTAGATGAAAAAGACTGGAATACGACCTGGCCAGCCCATCACATTCTAACCTATTTATGAGCTTGACCGTGATCAACTGAAAGAGCGAAACGACCGGTTGAGTCTCAGTATAAGGTCTGTAGGGTCTTTTACTTCAACTGTGCATTGCTGTGTATTGGAAAAACTGTAAGTAACCATATTTACGGCCTTCCACTGATATAAATTGTAAAAAAAAATCCATTTAGAGTATACAATTTTATTAAACAAGCCATATTAGGATTATATGATTATATCGATAATGATGATTATTATTAATATTATATCTTTTGAGTTTTCTGTTTAAAATATAATAGTTCCAAGTATCACGAGATTTTTTTACTATTGTATTTAATTAGTGGTTTCAAAGAGATTAACTGTATTTCAGATGATTTCGTGTAAAATATTTTTTCTTTCATGTAACAAACTTATTATTTTTTTATTCCGTTGAATTCGGAAAAAGAAAAATATTTTAGGTCATATTATAAATATGAATTCTTTAAGAAGAACGCACTCTAGTGTTTTTATGGTTTTAGTTTACAGTTTTAATTTCGCACCTAAAATTCTTCTAAAGGACATATTCCCCTCTCCGAAACCTATAGCCTCTCTTTCTCTTCGAGCATTGCGTACTAATGAAAAAATACAAAAACAATAGTAATTCGAGTTTTCTTCGATCGATTTTAAATCAAGGTTCAAAGTCCACCATCAAAATGAAAAGCGAAGAAATCTCAGAAAATGTACCTCATTGTACTATTACTTCCTACCGTAAACAGCCGAGATAAGCAACGAGTATCAATAATTTTTTGATTATTTTTCTTTTATTCATATGATTGTTGTCCATAATTCATGAAGCAATATTTATTGTGAAGTCCATCTGACTTCTTTTTTAAGCTAGATCTTGATGGAACTTAGGCTGAATTTTCGCTACACTGTCGTTGCGTTTTGGGAGAAATAAGTTTGCTAATAGACAAGAACATCCAGAGATGAATACTACAGCTTTATTATCAGGGTTGCTACTAGAGAGGGGGAAATAAGATACATACTCAAGCCTCCACTTTATTTCTACTGATTACATGTCACACTTTTCGACTTAGAGATGAAAAATGGAGAACATTCACTATTCTCCCGCGGTGAAAATAGGGGTTTCTGCTCGGTGGTCAGAGAGCAAGTTGAATTCCCGAAGGATATTAAATCGCGGCTCGTATCAGATGAACATTCAGTCGATTTGATTTAATGCTTCGATAGTGTTAACGTCTGATAAGGAGCTAGGGAGAAAGGAAGCAGATATGATTTAAAATTGACACACAGTGATATTGGAATGTTATTAATTCACTCAGATTAAAGTAAAAGATGGCAAAAAATATAAAAACGGGAGCAAGTAACTTCTTCTAACGTGTTGCACGTTAAATAAATTCTGAATGGTAGAACTGGGGCTGGGCAAAAATAATGAACAACTTCTTGAATCTTAGCATTATTTCGTGATATATTTCGTTGACATGTTTACAAAGTTAATCGTAAATACTATATCGTGTCGTGAAGACACCAGTCGAACACTGTATTGATGCCACGGAGCTGTGGGAATTAGGTCATTGGGTTATGACATAGGGTCATAAATCGTATACATAGGAAAGTCAATCTGATCTCGGGGCAGACGAAACCGTAGCTTTGTGGGAGTTACCCTTGTGTGACCCCCGGGTGACCGTCCCACTGTCCACCGAGTGATCATCACCAGCCATACCGACAGCAGTTCTACTTCATGGCCCCTGTCTATTCCTCCAACAAGGGAACCGCCCTGCGGGTCTCAGCCACCTTCTAAGTATAAGTAATCAGACTGACACTACTCGGAGTTTCACTGAGACAAGTCCGTCCGGATCACCAATTCTCCCTTCCCCTTCCCTTCTAAGCCGTAGCAATCCAGCTCTCGGCCAACCCATAATCTGGGCAACAGCGGAAAGTCGCGACAATCGTTTGTCGGGACTTTTCAATTCAGATGTATAATATATTGAGCTACATGATATAATATACGAGAAAAATCTCATTGGACCTTGAACTCATGTTATTCGACAATGTTGTCTCATTTTCCAAACCAATCGTTTTCTCACACAGTCCGTACATTTAATAAATAATTAAACCATTTACTACATTAAATTTTATACTGGTCATTAAACGACGAATCATTTTTGCCATGAGAAAAGGTATGATTATGAAGTCTTATATTCACATTGTACTTCCTCACCTTCAAGTATCAAATTATAGTGCGTAAGACTCACAATGATGTCAAGTTTCGTATTACTAAATATATACATATCTGCATCCTTACAGTTTTGTGAAAAATATTCGTACCATAATGTCAGTTATTCCTCATTGCATATTTGTCTTGTATGCCATGATCTAACCTTCCTCCAATAATGAACAAATAGAGGGTCTTTCATTTATTTTAGTCCTCAGAGTGCGAACCCAGATTAAATAGTTTATTTAAGCTCATCAATATTCACGAGAACAGTGAATAGATTCAATCGAGGGCCTGTCGCAGATGAAACTCAAGTTTTTGCAGTGATCGATAGTGCTGTGTCTGGTTTAGTCATACCCTCGTGAGTTATTTTTCTGTTCACCTCGGTGATAGTATTTTTAATTATCAATAAATTCAAACTTACGATGTTATTCAAACTAGGAGAAAAATTATTTTGTGTTGTTTCC
This sequence comes from Laupala kohalensis, assembly GCA_002313205.1. Lineage (NCBI taxonomy): Eukaryota > Metazoa > Arthropoda > Insecta > Orthoptera > Trigonidiidae > Laupala > Laupala kohalensis. The sequence continues at coordinate 63,138 of NNCF01126066.1, forward strand.
ATACAAGGTTAAATGGTTTCAATAAATTCCAAGTTCATGTCCATAACACCGGTTAAGTAGACACGCAAATATACTATAATTATCGTCACTGAGTAGTGATTTCTAATGTCACTGAGCGTGACTTTTCTAATCCGACAAGTGGAAACACGTCACAGGAATGCATAGAAAATACTATCTGCAGAAGCCACCTGTTTTGAAGTGACATAGATCGTACCAAGTTGGTAACAATGAGGAAATATGAAATCAAAACATTCCGTTAAGATTTTTGTTTATATTAATAGATCACTTCATTTTTGCTTGTCACGTAGTTTTAACTATATATTTTGTACAGAGAGCTCATTACACAATAAGAGTGATAGCAGTTTGGGTTCAATGCTTAATTTACAATTTAAATGACTTAATTAGATAATCCGTTTTGTATATTGGTCGTTGGTGCTTGCCAAAATTAATTTCTTTACATGGTTATAAAGTCATAAAACACATTAAGGAATGAATATTTCTCATAGACTTCGTTCGCTCAGATTAACCAACACCTTTCGAAATAAACAATCGAACATCAAAATTAAAAGCAAGCTAGTTTATGTAGTGTTTTTGCTTTAGCGCGTCTCTAATATACATTCGATTAGATATTAATATTGCTGAAATCCAATATTACTTTTTAACGCGTATTTTATCGTATTCTCTATTCACATATAACTCATTAGCGAAAAAGCGAACATAGCGAAAAAGCGAACATAGCGAAAAAGAAAAATTTTACGCACACATACTACGTATATTATGTACACACGGTACGTATTTTGAAGATGAAACCTTACAATTGTTTTACTTCTCAACGAAAAGATTTTTGTAAATAAATTACATTCCACATCTTTTATATCATTAATCTTTTTTAATTAAGACATATTCTGACAAAATATAAACTAATCTGAAGACATATTTAAACGTTTGTTAAAAGTTTTCGTCCTGCCCATCATTGTTATCTGCGTCATGGCCATGAACAATGACAGGTCATGTTGCTCACAAACGGAGTCAGCGAGTATGCAATTCTTATCGCTTTCTTCATAACTAACTTTTACGTTACAAATTAGATTTTCGTCACTAGTTGCTATTATTGATGAAAGTAACATACAATGTAATTTAAATTCAAACAAAGAAGATAAGAACCACCTGAAGTGACTATTATACTTATTTTGTCACGTCGTTTCTTTTAGTTGAATATAAATATAATTTTAAAAAATATTGAAGATTATAGAACATGTAAGATACGTCAAGATAAATCTATGACAACGGTGGACATTAATACATCAATAGGTACCGCATATTGCAGAACTAACCTTTGAAGCGTTATTGCTCCGGAAGAGATATCACCGTTCTATTTTTCCATTTTGGTCAAGGATCCACCAATAGTTACGTCTCAATTCATAAACAGTGGAGGAATCTTAACTGCTCCAGAGAAACAATGTCGCAAAGATTAGTTGGACGTGACTCTTTGAATGCACAGACGTAAGAATAAAATTACTCACCTAGACTTCAGCACGTTTGTGATAGCGACCATATCAAGAACGTTTCCCCAACATAAACCAAACTACATTAGTGCAGTTTTGTTTAGACGAATACTCTCGCAACAAGATTTCCTACAACAAATACAACACGAGCGCAGTTCCAACGACAACCATTGAAATTACGGCAGACACTACGATCCTCCCTTCGTGTTCCCCCCTTCCAGACCAACGACGAGGTTCCATCGCGGGAGCAGCACCGTATCTTCTCCGTTGTTAGATGAACCAACACAAAGCACCTTCGCTATATTTAGGCGTATCTCCAAGATAAAGATGATGATGATTATTATTAGTTATTATTAATAATTATCATTATTACGATTACCGTGTCTAGTATTATATATATATATATATATATATATATATCTGTCTCATANTACATCGACACTACTACATAGTTTTCACGTCTCTTGAAATAGCGAAGAAATGAGGTAGTGCGGATGAGAGATATTTTCTTTCGTCCGTACAAAACTTTCAAGCGAAATACCGTTTATGCAGATGTAATACACAATAATTACACTTTGTGCACAGAAAATTTAAAAAAATATTCTAAACCTTCTTTAAGAAAGTTTCCAAATTGTACTTCATTGTAGTACCCTTTATATTAAACATGAAATAAAATTCAGAACACGTGTATCGACAACAAGTAGATACAACCCAAAGACGAAATAAAAATGAAATTGACTCTTCCGTTTGGTCGCTGCGCACACGGACAGACGGACGATCGTCATACTAAAACCTCTTTTTCGATATCAGGGACTCCCAATATCCGTCAAAATCTTGCGAACTCTTATTAAACGATACTTTGACAATGTAATGTGTGCGGTGGAAATAACTACTACAATGCTGCAATGTTTACGTAGGCAGTCGAAATACTAGAGTATAAACAAATATTTTGCACATCTTGTTATATTCATTTCCTATACACAGTAAACCAGCAAATCTAGCTATTTCCAGGACAAACTTAAAGAAATAACACATCAAGATTTCACTCATTCCAGTGATCATTTTATGCTAAGATACACGTGTACCAAGTGTTCATGTGATAATACCGCAAAACATTCAAATACTTCTTAAAAGAACTCGTTGAAATGCACTAATTGTTATGATAGTCATTCAGCATTCACCCTACTACACAGAAATGATCAACGCAAATAAAAGAAAACAGTCCTAGATAAGGACAAGGACAAAATTATAAGCATAATCAAGGCCACAATAATGATATTCTCAGAAACATCGTGAAATAATTAATTCAATCTCTTTCTTCATCATTTTAAATCAGATGCAATTTATTTGTAACTACACTTTAGTTATTACTTACACAGGGATGAGTTTAAATTAAATAAAATTCATCGACTGGAATATTAAAGAAGAACACAAAATAAACGCACCCTCTCATTTCATTAAAAGCCATTGCATTTATACAGCTTGTATCTAAGAAACCCTCCAGATTTATTCCCAGCATTTTTCATTCACCATTACAAATGTACCGGAGATGGAATTACGAATAAGACATTCATTCCGTTGGAGTGATGATTTTATTAAAAATTATTTGAAACGTCTAATGACCTCGGGACTTAACACAGACTAGCATTAACTTTGCATAGATTTCTGAGATAATGATAATCGCTGCACAAAATACTTTGAAAAAATTCTTTTGTTAAATCTACCTTATTCCAACGAAATTAGCAACTATAATACTGGGCAGTGACGCAAAAAGAATTAACTTTTTTCTGGGGGGGGGGTCCTTTGTTCCTGTATGTTGACAGTGTAACAGCTGGCAGGATGCTGACAGTCCCATGTTCAAGTATTCCTGTTTGCTGACAGTAGAGGGTGCTGCACTCTGGTAGTAACAGGATTCAAATAACGCCCTAATTCTCTGCCGGAAATGTTACAAGTTCCGACGCACATGAGTAGTCAATTTCGTTTTCATATTTTTTGGTTGTTATAATTTATTGCAGTAAATAAGTTATTATACTGAAAAGTGGAGGAGGAGGAGCAGTCGGAAGGGAATCAGAGCTTGCCGCAGCTAATAAATTGGATAAAATTTCATTTATTCTCTTCGAACCAAAGATATATTCCTCTCACCAACACTTTATTTCCGTGAATTAATGAAAGAATATTCTAGACATTCGGTTAAGCGTTTAAACTAAAAATACCCCTCCAAATACAAATTAATGTCTCATAAAGCAGAATAACATGACCAAAAACTACCACAGCAAAAGTACCGCCACACTATCTCTACGAGACTACTAATATGGAAAAGAGTTTCAAGGTCAACAAACAATAAGAGAGACATCCTTTCTCTCTAGCACAATTCTTATTTATTATACACAGGAACACACACAAATCGGAAATGTAAGCTTGCACCTACCAAATTTCTCGTCAAAAAATATTTAAACTACATTTATAATATCATAAGAAACAATACACAATCTTCCGGGTACCAAACCAAAAATAGTGTTCCTCCTTGTGAAGATCATTACACAATAACACATCGAAACAAAAATATTTTATTATGATAATATAACAGGTCCATTTTTACAATGGAAAAGAAAGGTTTATCTAGCTATCGTATTTCACTGTCAACACACATATTTAAAAATATCTATACCTTTAATATGACCTACACTAAAACACAGCACAAACCAAAAACTCATAAAAAAACATATTTTATAGAATATTGAGTTTACTTTGCCATTTTTTACGATAATATAATACCGAATGGGCTTCAGAAATTCTTTGCAAACATCGAAGACAATCTTATCATTTTGGGGTTTTGCCCAAGCGCGAAACAACGCCACGATATTTACACCCAACATATCTTATACATAACGTCTATCGAAATAAAAAAACGTGAAGTAGCGTTCTTTTTTTATTTTGCGGAGATTTCTGACATATTGAAGATCAGAATTTAAATCGAGGTAAGTAGGGTCATCAAAACAATAATTCCATTGAAAAATCTTTGTTGCTTATCTTCAAAACGTAAATCGACCTAGTACAAATCTGTCTCGTCTCCTGACATCCACCTACATTCATACCGATCCATGCGAGGGAGAGAGGAGAAAGAATTACGGAGTGGTACATAAGCAAGAAAAACGCTGCGACCTCAGCCATATTATTCGAAGAATCTCCTGAAACGAATGTAACCTGTTACCAACCCAGCACGTATTCAGTTTTGCGCTCTATTACAGATGTTGATTGATGATCTAATCAGCAAGGTCTTGACTTGTGCGACGTGTGTTGATATTCTCGTATGTGCAAGAATGAAAGAAGAGCCAACATCTTAGTTGATTATTTGTAATAAAATATTAACTACATCAGTCATACCGACAAAAAAGGCAAATGATACGATAATATATTAATTTAATTTAGCTTTTTTGTACCTTTTCATCTTTCTATCTGTTTTGATATGTTCTTTAAATCTGGAACAACGAGAAATTTTCGTCAGCTGAGATAAGTTTATGAGGTATTGCTCCCACATTTTTAAGAAACCAAAAAATATATAGTTGAATTGATTAGCTCAACAAAATGGAATTCTATGTTACGATATTACATTTTTTAACTTTCATATGTCACATAACAAAATATTTGGACTAGAGTCTACCGGGTGTAGTTATGTATAAATTTTGCAAAATCAATCATCAATAATTACGGTATAAACTTCTTCGACTAATATACAAGTAAATATTTTAATTCATCAAGTACTAAATCATACTGATGATTTCTCAGAAGCTGTATGTTACATCATACTTCGTTGAACGGGTTAAAGGAATGCTCTCAGATACTTTTCTTTTTCAGCACTGCAACGAGATCGTGGAAAAACCCTCCCCCACACGAGAGGGTTCAGTTAGTGATGCTGGGGTTATCCCTCCTTCCTCAGACATCCGCATGTGAGTCGTGCGGGCGTGGAGAGGTTACTGACCCAGTGGGTCCTTCAGAAATACAAACAAAGAGTTGCGATTGACGCTTCCCTGTCGGGGACTCAACACAAATGCGGGAGATAAATTTCAAGCCATAGCGACGGAAGACGCGTTACGTTATAGTCGTGAAATGCAGGCGACTTGGCAGTCAAGAGGCACCCACTGATTTGCCTTCTGTTAGCGACTGAGGAGAGCCGCAATTCGTAACCGGTTACATCGCACCGTCTTTGATTTCATAGAGCTAACAATTTTTTATTGTTCCTCCTCTGAAAATTACCACTATCTGCTCTCTCGCGCAATTTTGATCTCTAACCTCGCTAACGTCACGTTACAGCATCCTCTAATTGCATTTCGAGACACAAATTTTATGTTTGGCGAGTCCACATCGAAAAAGTGACACCACTAAACTACATAATAATAATTTATTTGAACTTAATTTGAATCAGGTTCAGAATATTTGACTGAAATGCCAAATTTACAACAAACTTCAATGTTCGACGAAGGTTATTTATCAACATTATTTTTATCCTATTCCAATGTATACAAAACATGATAATTAGTGAGTTTTTAACGAGATTTTCTTACAGCTCATTAAAATCCACGGAGTGTTTTCAATGATTCATCCGTAATAATGTTATTATGTTTCATTCGCATCTTTGTGTGTTGACATTAAATTCTAATTGTTTGCAAAATTATAAGAGTTGAATGTGAGTGAAATTATAAATAGATATAATCATAGCGATCATCTAAGTGGGACAAAATACACGAAGGAGGAGGTGAGAATTAGAGATACTCGAGATTGATGCAGACCTTTTTAAGGTGTCAAAATATCCTAACAATTCGCTTTTGTATTTATGAAACGGTAGTATTCAAGAAGAAAAACAGTTTAGTTATGATCTTTGTTTTGGTAGCAAATCTCTTCTTTACAAACATAATACTAGAAGTAATGCGTTTCACTCGTCCTGCGTTTGAACCATTTGTCAAAGAAATAAGCGATAAAACTAAAAACTGTATTACATATTTCCAAATCCATGCATAAAAGATTCCTTTAACACCATTGTTTCAATAATCTCTAAATGTGCATAAAAAAGAGTGAACGTATTTTATACAAATCTACAGTTTTTTTCGAAAACAACGAAATTTTACACACATGACTTCCAAAACTAGAAGATCTCTGTCTACATAAGATTTCGGTAAACAGTCCCATCCCCCATTTTCCACTCCTAAATATATAATTTCTGTAGTTCTTGATGGAATTTTGTACACTTGATGTTCAAAATGAGGATAATTACCGTTTCCATGAGGTTTAAGCCCAAATTCAGCCTTCATGGAGTAATCCCCAGGGGGTTGCGTGGGAAAAAGAATGATACATAAAAATAACTGAAAACGAACAATATTGATTTCCAATCCTCAGTGTTTGATGCCAATAACATTAACAGAGGTACCCCCGATGTGATTAAAGTACACACTTAATCCCGATGGGGAGGGGGCGATACATCTATTGCACCCCTAGAAAAGGTATACGAAAGGGGTGTAAAATACTCGAAAACGACAGATATGAGACATGAGTTTTTGATGTAGATAAGCTAAATAGTGACACTTCTGTATAACCAATGTATTTCCCCATGCAACATCAGGTCCATCCAGCTTGTGTTTCAATAATGGTAATATAGAATGTTGATTGCATTTAATAATTTACATTACATAATATTAATAATAAATATTAATAATGATAATAAATTATATAAATTACATTTATTAATATGATTGTTTTGGAAGGGCGCTATTAATTGGTCTTTCGCTACTTGGGCCCCGCTCCTAGACCAATGTATTCAGGACCATCGTCACCCAGGTATCGTAATCCCGCAGCGACGAAACCCCAAACATTAATCTCACGAAACTAAACGACGGCTCATTTTTCTCGTCTACATTAGACGAATAAAATAAAATTTGAATCACACTTATATGATGCCTCGTTACTGATATAAGACTATATTACTCGGAAAATGATATGTACTTCCGCCAATGTTAATTCTTGATGTATATTTCCTGGGTTTCTTTCGGTTAAAATAATATATTATATAATTTTCCTAGGTACTGGCTCTATTACTGACTCTATTGAATTAATTTTTGCAAAGTTACCGATTCCCATCGCACTTAATCAAAGCCTTTGAGTGACTAAATGATAGAGGTGTATATCTAAAATGTATGCGTGTCCAAAATCAGCCAGAATAAATGTCAGTCAATATTTTTCGGTTAAAGACTTCGTCAATTTGTATTTATATTTTACATTGTAGAGTTTTGTAATTTGTTCATTTATTTACATGTTAATACAGATAAATTTCTTTCATTTTAAGCATTTGAAGGTACGGAATTATTGTTAGGTACGAATGGCTCCATTGTTTTCAATTCTTTGACATGATTTTGGAATCGAATTTTTTCACGTTAATCCATCATAAAAATGTCTGAATATCAATAATATATTATGTGCCTCGTAAATTGGGTTGTTGCATAATACATAAGTTGACGTAAAAATACCTCAGGGACAAACATTTTGGTGGACAAAGAAATATTTGACATGTTGCTTTTGTCTTCTCTTAATATGACAAAGAGTTTAAGTGAAACATAAGAATTTCCATGCGAACCCGGGGTAGGGCGCTACTATAAAATAAACCTAATTCAATAATCACTTTAAAATTCAGTATGTTCTGAATAACTTTACCAGAGGGAGATTTTTCCTCACCTAAAATAAAAATTATTTTATTCGATTTCATTACGAGGATATTGTTTAAAGTAAATGTTAAAAGAAAATATTGATATGATTGATAGATTTTTCCTCGGGCAATTGTTACTCAAATCTCCTGCTAGTTCAATATCAATTATGTACTATTTGTGGGTGTTTCATCGACATGAACGTAGTGAGGTGTTTCGATTTGGCACTGAGAGGGCTGATTTTTTTTTGTTTCAAAACACAGATTTCAAATCACAGATTCATCGATCGACCAATTGATTTCTTTGCCGCGCTTGTCTATGCATTGAATGGTATCTCAACCTTAAAAAAAGAGAGAATGCTGTCTAGGGGACGGGACATCGTAGAAGTGTGATTCAAATTGTGTTTCATTCGTCTATCTCATACGAGAAAAATGAGTCGTCACTTAATAATTTAAGATTAATGGTTAATTTTATAGCAATGTTTACTAGGACATTGAACTTGGGAATAAAGGGAAACAAATGACCACGACAGATAAGGAAAGGTGGAACTACCTGTTAGAATCCCTCCGGAGGGCATTTTCCTCGACGCAGGTAAAGGGATGTGTCATTTTGTCACACACTTTGTCGCGTGGGATTATGTCAATGTGAGTTCTTTGTCACAGATCCGTCACTGAGGGTCCCGAAGCAATTGAGGTGACGGTCCATTGGGTCTCGCGTTCAACTTTCCCTTCGTTTGCGTCCCAGTTAATCCCTTAACAGTTTTTCCTGGTCAGAAGGGTATAGTTGAGTTGGGGTCCCGCGGTCAACTTACCCTCTCTAGTGCTCCTTTGGTTTCCCGTGTAAGAAGAGCATGGCTCAATTGCGTCCCACGCTGGAGATGGGGAGGAGGAACATTTCCATGCATTGCATGTTCATTTTTGTGCAGTAGAATGATATGGAAAACTATATAAATATTTCAAACATTTTGGGTCATACGCTTAATAAACAGAATATTTAACCATTCAATTTAATCAATTGATATATTAGAAACGTGCATTAAAATGTAGACGGAAAATAGGGTTCAGTCTGTACTTGTACAGCATGTCTTTAAAATATACATGAACACGGAGAGAAAAGGCAAATATTCAAATAAAGATATTGATCAATATATCATACAAGGATACTTGTTTTTGATATTTGAAGAATAATTTTCTTCGTCAAAGGCAAGTAATTAAGAGGCAAAGTAATTAAGAAAATGACCGCGGGACCCAATCCAACTATACCCTTTTGGGAAGGATGGCAAGAGGATTAGGATACCATGACCGCGAGACTTAATCCAACGACTCCGAGCAATTCTAACATAAATCATAGAACCCATAATTAAATCCACATTTTGAATTCAACTTTAAAGAAAGACTCTTCCAAAAATTGAAGGGTTATTTTAAAAATTATACTTTATTATTGATGAAATTATTCTTGAAAATGAATGCGACGCCAGCGTTTACGAGACAGAATTGTACAATACGCCAAGTGTGTACAATACGCTTTTTAAATGAAGTGGAAGCACACATGTCATTGGACTTCAATTTCGTCATTCGCAATATATTTATTATGGAAAGTTGCAAAATGAATATGCAAAATTGATAAAAGGTTCCCTCAGCACAACTTAAGTTGAAATCCAGTACATTATCTATTGGTAAAATTATCCAAAACCCACTCTAGTACATCCAAAACATCCAATGGCCATTGTTACTGTAGCAGGAGTGTATGCGTGTTTTGAGAAGTAAAATTAAATGTCATTTTTATTTTCTTAAACAAAGTAGGCCTATATAATTCCGGATTATTTTAATATTAAATTTTGAAGCTTCATTTTATTGTCCTGAGTAAGGATCACGGTACATGAAAATGACAATGTGCTGAGAATGTTTAAAATTAGACGAAATTAAAACAAAATGCAATCTTACTTTTGCCATGAAATTGTGATACAAAAAATGTTTCATAGTTTCTTTATTAATGTTTAGTTTTGCTTTCTAAAGAATATACATTGTAGTACTGAAATGAACAATTTACTTTTAAACAATATTTTGTAGAAAACAATCGAATGATAGGTGATTACTTTCGATCGGGTGAAAATGGTGACAAGACGGAAGTCGAACCCGGGACTCTTACATGGATCGCAGGGGTGTTAACCACTAAACCACTTGTTCGCCTTCTACAACTGTACACCATTTCCAAACAAACCTAACCCCGGAAGACATGAAAATATGGCCGTAGGTAGTTATCCCATATCTTCTAGGTTCACGAAAGAAATATGGGCGAATGGAAACTTGGTTTAACGAAGTTTTGATTTCAAACAAAAAAAATGATCATTAAGATTAAAATTTTTAAGTGACAGAACCTGTAAATAGAATGACCAGTATGTACTTTTCATATTTAGTTCCAAATTATGAACATTTTATTTCTAAGGGACTATATGAGGTTACGGTCACTTTAGTGTAAATCGGCAAGTAAAAAAACTACTATAATACATCTCATTTGATTATAATGAGTAGGTATCATGTCCACTAAAATATTAGCACAACGCCATGGAGGTGAAACTGGAAGAACCATTTTTCCGTAGCACGTATGCAAAAGCACCCAGTCACTTATTTCGGGGGGAACCCGGACTTCTTGCCATAAATTTATTGATGTTAACATTAAAGTTATGTATTCTTTAAGTACTTTAATTTCTTCAATTTTTTGAAATTACTGTTTGGAGATAAAGTATTTTCATTACATTTAAAATATCAGCATGGGACCGGGCCCTGTAGCTCCTCCCTCATCCTGACTGTGTACCTACTTAAAATTTACCACAATAAGGTTATATTAATGTGATATCTAATTATATTCTGGAGTTAAACACAACTAAAGCATGTACATTACCCAAGTATACGTACTAAAGCTATTACTTATGGGTTAAGACAAGTCCTAATTTCCTAAAATAACCAGAGCGGCTTGTTTACTCAGTAGAATTATTACTTATTTTAATATCTTTATTATTCCTATATGTGATGTAATATTCAAACTATTTAAACAAATGGTATACGAATGACATTAGTCGTCGATCTACATAACAATTTTGTCAAATATAGAAAATCGCAGCTTCGTTTTGTACGATTTTAAATGCGTTAAATTATTACATCAATACGATCGATCAATGAGCATAACAGATAATTATGCACAACTATTTCAGGACACACTTGTCATCTTATTATGTCTTCCATTAAAATCCGCATCATAAAGTAATTCTACATTAAATAAACTCGTTAACACATTTTGCTCAATCACTTTTCCGTACCACAAGATACACTTCTCGACAATAAAACTACTTGCAGTTGATAGCAAATATTACGGCTACACTTCACAAAGTTTTCTGCGTAAGTTTCCTGGAAGTGATCAAACTAATACATGGAATTCGTCTCAAACATACCTGCACTAATACTTGCTCCCTTGATAAAGGAGTAACCACCCTCCGCGTGCAGCCACACAGAGCTCGTCGCGCCGAGAGCACTAGTCAAGATTCGGTCGCACCGGCAGCTCGGTCGATTGGCACTTCGCGCCGCACTCCAAGCATATAACTGTCTCCTCTGAACTGGGAGCTACACCAATTCGCCGAAGGAATCGTGCTTTCGTCACACGATACCATTACAATGGCAATTAATAGAACAAAGGATCACTGGTGGATCCAGTGGAGGGGCGAAAGGGGCAATCTCTGCCCCTCCCCTTAGCCTGAAACTGTGAAATACTCAACGTCTACTTTTTTATATTAAATAGATTTTATTAGTACTTTGCCTTGTGTTTTCTTCTAAAAACTACATTTATTGAAAATATTAGTTACGACGATGGGGGACATCCATTTTTCATTCGGCCCTCTTCCCCCACCCCCTCCGAGAAAGTCTGAATCCACTTCTACCGTCATCATGTCCGATGACTCGAAGATGGTTACGACTTAAATTTATTATTAAAAGAAACACGAGAACATAATTCACTTCAGAACCCGCGAACAAAATAAGTGAATCACTGTAAACAATTTAAGAATTATGTTTTAGGAATAAATGTAATAGGAGAAATATGAGAGAATCGAATTACGAGTTTTAATTTGTTCCAGAGCTGTTAAGAAATTGATCTCGCTATTAATCACACAGATGATCCATCTGTACATACAATAAATATACTGATGCTGAAATAGGAGTAATGAAGAAATAAACATTATGACAATAAATATAGTTTAAATGTACTGATATTGAAAAGGGAAACAGAAAATATAGATTTTAATAGATCAACGGATAGTTGGATTGTTGTTGATAAATGTATTGCTAAAGAATTCGCCATACAATATGCAATATAACACACTCTAAAATAATTATGTCTCAAAATGGACAACACTGTTATTAATATACTCGTTTTGCTAGAACAATGGATGTTACGAAACCGTCCTCGCTTTTGAGTGACATCTTCGACGAAGAAGAGATAAATAAAAACTTCAATTACTAAAAAATGTAGATCTCGCGTTCCAGCAAAATCATGTAGCATTACAAAACTAGCGAAGTAATTGAGAAACATAAATGTGTATCATAGCAATCGTATTCTGTCCAAGGTAGTTTCGGACTAGTAGTCCCAAAAAAAGAAATCAGTGCATAGGCGGGGTTTTTTTTTTTTTTGTAGAACATCTCTCGACTTACTTCAAGACTTTGCATTTACAATCAACTGCAAGTAAGTGCAATTATAGAATCCTCCATTTAGCATTTCGGGATTTTGCGATCCAAGTAGGTCAGGGTCTTACCTCATTTCGGGAAGATATTCTGGAATACATGTTCGCAGGTATCACAATAGACCGCTCTACTTTTAGGGAGAGTACAGTGTTTAGAGTTAATTCTAATCACAATTTGGTTTTTACTTATATATATTTTCTTAATCGATATTATTTATATACCGATAACAGGCGAATTTGTAAGAAGATTCCAAACATTTTGGGGGTGCTCAACCACACTCAACTCCAACCTACGGTCTTCTTCTTTATAATATATCATATAAGATTTGACAATTATGATTATACCGATATTGTACGCAAACTAAATCTCGCTAGTGAAAAATCGTCACATAAATATAATGAAACACTACTTGTGTGACGCATATTATACAGATATAGAATGTGATGAATTTAAGAGAATTTCTTTCTCAACGAACTCTAAAATATAACTCCCGAAATCCCATATCTATTTTAGAGCACTGTATTTATAAAAATAACTGTTTCAATGCGTCTAGTAATAGATTAAAAAGGGTTTGGAATTCATTATCTCTACATTTGAGACAATGTGTGAGATGGCTGAATTAAGGCGTGAGTTGAGGTTCAATACGTCATTATATAAATAATAATTCTACTCATTTATTCACATAATTCTTTCAGAATATTGTAAATTGCTTGTATTAATTTATGTACCTCTTTGATTTTATTATGTATGCTACATTTTTCTGTATTGCATATATAAAGCGTAACCTTTGATTTTTCAAGGACATTCCGTTGGTGTAACAACAATAAATAAAAACAATTACAAAGGGAAAAAATTCTACTAGTTTTCATAAGGGGAGGAGACGTTTCAAACGCAGGATGCAAGTCCTTTAGGGTATTAAAACCATCTCATTAAGAACGCACTCAAAAATGGTAAATTTTTGTGTCTTGCTTCGTCACCAATAATACAATAAAATACATTTCTTTTATGAAATAAACTTCAACTAATATTTATCCATTGTTCGGTGTAACAAGTTATGGTGATCCTACTAAGATAACAGTAAAAAATACCAGATTAATAAGCTTACGTATTATTGTTCATCTCTTAGAGGCATTCCTTAGAGATAATCCAGAATCCATTATATAGAAAGAATTCACACAATAGCGAATATTTTCTGAGGATACAATTGGAATAATTATCGTAATAGACGATGACGAAGAAATTATGCCTTATAGAAAAATATTCTGACTTAATCAGTTCATAATAAAATTCTTTAGCATCAACTCCAATTATGTGCATGGTGGTGAACAAAATTTATCTTCATAAAGTGCTCTTAGGGAAAATGAATGATAAGTCAACCGAATAGTTATGATTTGCATGTCTCGACGATTCATTCCCAGTCGACACCTTTTCATTCGTGAAACAAATTTCTCTGACTCTACCAATTCCAAAAAGAATTTAAGAAAGAGATAGTTCCGTGTCGAATCAATAAGGCTGCGTTACCTTTCTTTCCTTCCTCTATTGACGAGATCAGGAAATATGAAACATTTCGTTATTGAATTTCGGGTATTGAAACATAGTTGCAATTGTGGAGGCTCCAAAGAAGTGGCATTATTCCGGGAAAATTAAAAGAGAACTTTTCATTCATTGCTATAAGAATATTATCTCTCGCGTGATTTGAATTTAGTAGAACTCGACTCGACACTCACCACATCGAGAATCCTTATGAAGAATTCTTCTTGCATTCACCTGACTCGATATAATTCAACTCTAAGTACATCGCCAGAAAACATACGTATAACTTAACTTCAAGTAACTCATTGAACTCTTTTATGTTGATATAAAGTGGATTTCAAAGAAAACATCAATCCGTCTGCCAAAGGTTCGTCATCGACAGACAGGGAAATTTGACATGATAATGGATCGATCGAGCATATTACGGCCGCTTGTTTTACACTATTGAATATAGATTACTTATCTGACCAGCACGAGCACAACATGGCACCAAAATTGATTTATCGGTAGAGATAAATTTAATTTTCTGGCAAGGACGTATCATAAAAAATATGATACTTTAACTTGAATCGTTTGGTTCTTTTGAAATGTGATGTCACAAAACTCGATCTGTAACAACATATTTATTACTTTGTGATAAAAGTACAATATTCGCCAACACATTTACTGAACACTTCTCTTAACTGTAACAAATGTGAGCGTCCATCATAGTCCAATTAATTAATTAGTCATGTTTAATTAATTGATGGCCCACTAACAAATAAAGTCAATAAAATTATCTCAGTGATCCGTGAAATTATATTTTAAAACTACTGACTGATAAAAAAATAATGAAGTGACAAAATAGTTTCTCACTTGACGCAAAAATATTTGGAAATTCAGTTTTCTTTAATGATGACTCATGTGGAAGCATAATCGTATTAAAAGTTGAGGGATTCTTCACTGTCCCCAAATTATTCATAAATATACGGACTTGGAGTCCAGAAAAATACAATGTATTAACAATAGTGATGAGGAAGTGATATAGAAGTATGAAGTATGATGTACAAATTACTGTTGAAAACTATGAACAATATTCTCATGTTAAAACATTGCAGTTTCCTATTTTTTCCCTCGGAGAGAGATTGTTTATGAATTTGTCGAAGAGATAAAAGTACCAACACTTGGATAAATGAACACCTTAAATACTTCAAAGACTCACTTCAAATTTCACAACATTATACACAAATAACAATAACAATAATAATAATAATAATAATAACAACAACAACTTATATAATGGAATCTGAAGAAAATTGTCGTCGTGGACTGGGCTATACATTTGTGACGTCGGCGAAACACGCATTCAAATTACTTCCTGGAAAACTAACCCTTCTGGTCAGAGCCGTTATTCAGTGTTCTCAGAAATATTAATAAATGCGTCAAATGAGCATTGGCGGCATAAGGGAAATTCCGTTTAAAGAATCCATTAGCTAAGCCGATTATTTTCAAGAAGAGAAAGGCCAAGATATTTGTCGGAATGGGACCCATGAATGGAGGCGGAAAGGAACGCTTTTCACCAGGGGAAAGTACGCTGCCTAGTGAAGGGCAGTGGGCTTACCACCCCCTGCGGTTGGTCGGAGGGTGGGCCAGCAGTTGACGACAGCAGGATTCCCGGAGAAAGGGAGTTGCTCAAGTCACGTGACAGAATGAAGACAATAAAAGACAGGTGTTGGAAGAGACGGGGCTGAGACGTCTGATATGTTCAGAGTTGAGTCCACAGATCACTGAGATGTGATCTGGAGAACTGTACCTCGCAGGTAGTTGCGAGTCACTTTTATTTACTATTTGTATAATTTGTAAATGTTAAAATTGTAGATACAGAGGTAGATTAATTTTATTAAATGTATTAAATTATTCACTCTGTGTTTACTTATCCGGGAAACTGGATTGGTGGCAGCGAGAACAACGAATCCTTTACTAGTGACGTGGTAGGTGCACTAGCGACTACGTCATAGTAATATTTAAGTGGCAACGGTGGATGTCACAGTATACGGCAACCATCGGGTGTCACACATTATTCCAAAAATGCAACATGCAAACAATATTTTAATCTCTTAACTCTCATATATCTTATAAAATAACTTTCAAGTATAAAAATCTCCGCTGAGTCGTAACACTATGACAGACTACCCACCACAACGTTGTCAATAAAAAGGTAATTAAAAAATACTAAAAAGCCCGACTGCGGTACAAAAAATCTAAAGTGCAAAATTATTATTTTCTATTAACTGAAAAGCAAAAAACAAGCAGAAAAGCCTAAGATTGGACTAGATATGACTGTGGAAACAAAAAATTTCTTTTTAAACAATGTATGGCGAAACGTGTCACTAAAACACATTATATATGTTGCATATAATACAAATTTTAAATTAAAGGAAACTTGGAAGCATTCGGGACCCATTTGCATATAAATGTATAGAAATATGTTGCTTCCAAGTTTCCTTTAATTTAAAAGTTGAATAATATATTCAGGTCAAACACATAACCCTCTTTTTGGGCTTCGCCGCAGTCGGGTAATAAACTCCGTTACACTAAGTGATTCCTCAATTTATAATTTTTTTTTCATTTTTGCATATTGTCCATAATGTTCCCAAATATTTTGAAAGATCTAAAATAAACTCAAAGGTACCAATTATTCCATCGTTTCCCAAAACATCGCAGTTCAGATTGTATACCCATGGTCGTCGCTGAACATATGGTTTACGAATAATCGAGCGACTTATTTACTTATAAATATTTCTGAGAACAAGTTGAATCGTTTGAATCCTGAAGAGTACTTTTTATAGTTATCATTCACAATTACTATGTATGCACCATTCTACTCTTCCATCCCCTATCCATGATTTCTCCGTAGGGTGAAGGAAGGGGATATAATAGGAAAAGAAATTTTGGTATCACATAATTATTTGGGAATCGTTATTTTATAACCCAAACTACTCGCAACACACATTTCATTGTAATTATCACGGTTCATACAATTTTGACATGCCATAATCGTAATTTCCTTTTACCCTAGAGTCGGAAGTGGGTGATGGGATGTGGACTCCTAGTGTGGCTACGGAATGACAAGGATATCGGATGTCCTTCCATGTACCTCCCCGAGGCGGGTGATTTATCAGTGAAGTGAAGGGCGAATGATGATGAGTGAATGTTGCGGTGGTATGAAAGGTTGGGGAAACGAAAGTACCCCGCGAAAACCTACCGCGAACCCTCTTCGTCCGCACATATCACTTGAATCAGACAGGGTGCGTCACCAGAGGTAGAAGGCAAGAGCACCATGCACTACGCCACGGGTCGCCCATATATAATTTTACTGGATAAAATTTTGTCTTTCAAGCCATTATTTAAAGTCGTTATACGAACCTCAAAAACATACTTTATGGACATCACTAATCTTGACGAATTAGCTCAGGGAGAAACAGCAAGAAAGAAATTCTTAAACATATTACTGTGTATTTGTGTTATTTAATTTAATGTAAATACTTGTTAACGTTAATGAAATGTTCAATGTATTAGCAATAACTCGAAGTCAAGTTTCATATTATTCATGATAAGTTTCATCTTGATTCATAATCCAAATCATGTATTCGCGGTATTTGTCAGCTTTACTTCCTAAAATTGGTCATCAATATTTTTTGTATGATGCACCACAGAACAAACATGTTTTAACATTCGTAACCGAACGGATGTTACATTGATTTATCACGTTACTGAAAACAAAATTATTCATGGTGTTATTAAATCGAAAATAGTTGTATTACGTGATGGAAAGATAATTATCTCTAGCATTTATCATCGATCCTTCATCATCGAGCTCAAAGACATAATTAAAAGATCAAACTTAACATTAAATTCATCTCCTACTATTTATTCCAAACTCATTCCCCCACAGTAGCAAAATAGTGATTAGAAATCTTTTCGAGAATTGCCTATCCAGAACGAGACAAAATATGAGTACATTTTCAATTTGAATAGGAAAAAAATGTGCGGTCCTTGTCTTTTGGATTGAGTACCTATCCTTTAATACCATACACATCATTCAATTTAGTCATGGGGAGGTTACAATAAAACGCTAAACGAACTTAAATTGAGAGCTTTATGTAAAAAACTAGTTAATACTGATACCAATTTACTGACAAGATACGATCGGCACTTACCGGCGTCCAAGAAAGATGATTGAAGTCTAATGGAATCATCTCGAAAACAATTGGGGGAAGAATTTTCGGCACATCTCGAAATTCTGATACCTTAATACAAAATCGATTTATTTCGAAAAATCGTCAAATAAAAAATACTTATACGTGGATTCCCCTATTTTTACATTTATACACGATAGAAAACGTTTAAATAAAAGTATCAAAACTAGCTAAAAATTAAAAAATTAAAATGTTGAAAATTTGTATATAATACGCAAATTACTTCGTAGTTGCAACACGTTGAGTAGTACCCTGTACAGTTACTGGTTATAGATATACAATATATGCAATATATATTTTGGGACGACAGTTGAATGAGCAGAGAAGGAAAGCCCTCTGACGCAGTTCGGAGTTGGAGACCATCTTTGTAGACATCGCTTATTCACATGTCTTACGCCACACGTGTCATTGTTTTCTCAGTAGCTTCCGACAACAACGCTCATCCACCTATCGCGTTCTTCGAACACAACATAAAAATATTAAGTTTTCGTTCCACATTTTTCATAATTATTTCCTTATTAATTTAACTTTTTAGGTGTTTTCGTACCACTTGGAACGCAAATTGGTTCGTGCATAGAAAGCTTTGAACCCCGACATGCATGGTTACGTCATCCAATGATAAAACTCCACAAATCACGCACGCTATCGATAACACTCATAAAATTTATTTTAACGTGTTCATGATGCCATCTTCACGGTCTAAAAAGGTATGAAAGTCAACAAAAAATTTGACAAATGACGTAATGTATGCAAATAATATCCTAGCTACGCCAACTTACCTCCGCCGATAAAAGCCGCGCATCCGCTCCGTCTCACCTCTCAAGTCCCACTGTGTACGAATATTGAATAATAATTAAACACAGGAAAATTACTGTGGACAGTGGAGGTGGAACGGTGTTTCCTGCGAGACGAATAGGGGATTTACAATGCGATAAAAGTCGAAGACGACAGCCGACCAATGACGAAGGGAAGTTCTATTTTTTTAGTCTTCCTAAACATCTATATACGGTTCATAGAGCAGTAACGAGAATATAAGGAGATAAAAGATTTGTTTCTTTAAACAGGTACTATAGCGGTAACATTCTTGATTTCATTTCGTGAATAAAGAACTTGATTTAAACAAAAAGTATATTTGATTGAACTTATCATCTCTTATCATTTTTTTTCGAAATAATTGTGAAAACTGTCGGTGGTTTTATCTTACAGCGATTCGAATGACGCGTGACTCAACGTACGGAAGTTCGGATTTAAAAACGAACTCGGCTCCATGTTGACTTAGTCTTAATAAATTGAGTAGAGTACAGTAGGTTCTCGATTTACAGTATAATGGACTGGGTCACCGATAAGAGAAGTCACCGATGACCGGCAAAACTGGGACATACCACCCCAAAAATAGCACAATTTGTTTCTAAACATACATTTTGTCGTCGACGACGGTAAATTTACCAGGAAACTGGTACAAAAGTTGTGAAGAAACAAGTACATGATACAGAGTTCCATGAATATTTGTCATATGTGTATCATAAATAGTCATTTTCGTATGAAAAATTTCATAATGCAATGATCCCGGAACTTTCACCCAAACGACGTGCTCGACGTTGTACTGAAAACACCCACCGCGCTGAGCAAATTCAACGAAGGACCGACATTGGGGCGGTCGTGGGTCACATCGTGACGTGCTCGTGTGAAGGTAGCAACCATAATCCTATTTAAATCGACTTGACAATAAATTTAAACTTTCTGTTGCGTTTTCTTTTTCTAGATTATCTCGGTTATTCTCCATTTTTCACCTGTGCGTGACATTGACTTAGGCTCACATGCTGTCGTGTCCTCCAAAATATGAAGACAACTGACGCCGAAAGAGCTGGATGAAAGAAAGAGATTATCATCCTAGTTTTTGTGTTCAGGTAGTTGTGACGGGTGATGTTAATCAAATCATTCAAAAGTCTAATTATAATCTTTATTTTTATTTAGAGTATTTCGTGTGTTAGTTCTATGAATAAACTAGTAAGCAACGACACTAATTTGAAACAAAAAATTGAAGTGCGAAGAATGTAATATAATGTGTGAATTCGCTAAATTGGTTCATCAGCAGTATAGCCCGCCATTAGCCATGCCCATGACGTAGTAGGACAAGAACAGGACAGAAACCGCGAACAAAAATTTAACATCTCTTCAAAATGTCTGGTGACCTCTATTAAAATATTTTTAAAATAATAGAGGATTTTGATTCCAACTTTAAAAAGATTATCGATTTAAAAGTTTCGGAAAGTATTTTATTTTCTAAAATAAATTATTTTCTCATAACAGGCACCATATTTCAACAAAATATTTAATAGTCTACATACCGCTTAAATGGCCAGTAAAGTGCGTTTTGAAATCTAAAATCGAGGTCAGTATATAATGCATCTATTTATACAAACTTTAGACGTTTAACCCTCAATCACGAGTGACACGCAAAAGTCATTCCGACATTGTCGCGGCGACGAAGGGTTGTGTTTAAGGGGTAAAAGATTTAATTTGCCGTTGGAAGAACAACCTTAAAGGGATTGCAATCCCATCACCCCACTATACGGTGCTCCTACTATTCAGCAGCTATCAAGAAAAATTTTTCATGAGACATGGATTATTTGTCCTGGAGTCTCAAGTAAAATACTACTGTATAATTATCCAGCCTTCGAGGACTACTGCTCTTATTTTTCATATAGAAATACGTATTGAAATGCAGAAGCTTGACCATTATTTTATTACTTTTAAAAAATTCCAACGTTAACAATATTTCCAAGAAGTGTTTATCCTCCAACTCTGATCATCCATTGAATAAGTTACATTGATATATATTCCATTACTTTTTTAGCCCAGAAAAGAAAGATTTCTCGATCAATATTTCAGAAATGTTTGTATCAACCCATTTCATCCAAATAATTATGGGATGCAAAGTGAATCAAGTTAGTCAAGGAAATCTAGCAAAATGTTATTTGAAGTATAGGTTTTAATTTATTTACGTACAGGTATTAAACTTAGTTGAGTAATATAACGTTCAGCTTACAAACGCTTTCAAATGGTGGATCGTTTCACTTACAAAACATCAATAATGTCAAACAAGCGAAACTCATATAGCACCTCCTAAGAAATTCATAACTTGGTTAATTACAGCTCAGAGTGATGTCCTGTATTTTATCGCGTACCATGAATTATTTCTGATAAACCAGACTGCTCTGGTTGCTAATCTACGCTCATTGTTTTGAAGTACCTGGATTTTATGGATGTGTATGGGAGGTGCGTTACCTTACGTACCATACGGGACGAGCGTTCAATAGCAGGCGTCGATAAATGGTTTTGTAGAGGGCAGCGGTTGATTGTAGGACAGAGCTGATTACGGAGACGACCGGGGTATGCTGGAATTGTTTCTAGAGAGTGGAAGAGGGTACGCTGGAAAGGGAGAGAGAAAATGTTTGCAATAGATTTGGAAGTGTTAAGAAGTATTTCCCACACTTCGGTACACTTTCCCCAGGTGTTGAGGATATCGTAAAGTGAAAATTTTGGGGTATTAACGAACGGACCGAATTTGAATAAAACAGTATCGTTGGCAAATAGACCAACATTACTGCAGTATGCGCTGGTGTTTTAAATTAAGCGCAATTGTAACGGGTCATTCTATTTACAATTCCTATCATCTCCTCCCTTCCCACACGTATTCTTATCAGGCCGATAATAGTAATAGGTTTATCTCTTCAAATTCAGTCAATCTTATCAATATAACTCGGGTACATTGCGCAAAATATTTGCAATGAAAAGAAGTTTTAATGTACTCTCCATTCTCATGAGTAGATTTTCACCTTTTATTGCACGATGTAGTTAATTATGTCATCTTTATTAACGTTCCCTTCTTTTCCTTGGCCCTCACCCTGGTTATGAACATAATACAGAGTGGTCCATTCAAGTGAAGACATCAAAATATCTAAAAACTGAGCATCGTAAAAAAATTATATTAAAAATATAATGTTCTGTACGGTTTCATTCACTCGTAGTAAAACTAGACCACTTGTACTCCTGTAGGAGAGGGAGGGGGTAACTTCGAAATCTTAAAAAGAACCTCCTTTTTATTGTATATTCAGATTCTATGGGGAAAATACATAAGTTTTGTCTATAACATTTTTTCGATAGTTTGCACTGCAGTCGTTAAAATAACAATTTCAACAAATCTCGATAAATACATTTCATATCGAAATAAAGGAAAAAATGTTAAATATTTTTTAAAAAACTTCAAATGTTATCAAAATGGATCCAGTGCGGCGTCGCATGGATTGGAGAATATATTTTACTTCAGAGATGTCAAAGTGAGCACGTACGGGTAAATGAGCGCACCGCCTCACTATGGTCTTCGTCAAGAGCGGCCAAAAATAGATAGCGAGGTCAAAATTTCTTAAAACTTTGTATGCAGTTTTTTTGGTCTTATAATATTACAAATATAAAGACTATCTGAAAATCAACAAAGTTCAAGCTGGCGGATGCAAGCTAGCGATACCAAAATGTCATATATTTTTAATTTACTCTGACAAGTTAATCTTATTTTATTACAATAAATATATTTTTATTTCATTAAAACTCCTGTCAATCTTATTTTATTTTTATAAATATGTATTTTGTTTTACAGAATTAGAAATTAATTTAACACTGAAAATTATTACAAGAATCTACAGATAGTCATTAATTCTCTCAGTCAGAGCAAGAAGAAGAGACTAAGATTTGTTTTCGGTTCAATTCGTTTCTTCTAACATATCACACGAGGATATCACTGTGACTA
>NNCF01126066.1:87088-112744 GCA_002313205.1 Laupala kohalensis
ACTAATAGAATGTCAATATGTTTGTAATTTTAAGCAAAAAATTACATGTAAGTTATTATCGAACTATAGATTATTCTGAGTATAGTGCTTAAAAATTGAAATAACACTAAATTCACGATTTATTGTTACAGTAGACCCGGCCCTAGACAAAGCCTAGAGAACCTGTATGATAAATCCGCCTCTACCCGAAGGAAAACCGGAGAAAAACCCGGGCCAGGATGGGTCTGTCTGGATGCTGTTTTCCACACAAAAATGAGCCTTACCAGCGCGCATTATCGTGGTCCTTAGCTGACCGTTGACGAGAATATATATAGTTGTGTTTGTAAATGGGAAATGTAGCGTGCTATTGAAGTTTATCTACTTGGAGCGAAATGAATTAGGAGTTGGGTGGTAGGCTATTGTTAGTAGGTGGGCCGTTTAGCTGGGTTAACCAACAACTTAACCCACGTGGAGGGGTTAGTAGAACGAGTCAGCAATAGTTCAGAGTTATTGATACTAGGAGGGCTTGGATAAAAGAAGGAAAGTTTACTTTTCAGTAGTCACAGCAATATGGAACATTAATGTGAAACTGGAACATTAATGTGAAAAGTAACAAACTTTCTGGTCCCATCGGGAATCGAACCCGGGATGATTTGGTAATGTGCGACAACACTCCCACCTGAGCCACAGGTGGGGCTCACAGTGACTAACGAGCCACTCTCTCTCGGTCCATTCTAGCCATTTTCCCTCTTGCACCATAGCTCGCGTTAAACCTATGTGAACAAGTGTCCAAGTACTTTTTACAGAGTCAAAAGCTTTCGTGAAATCCACAAAATAAAGATAGAGGGGTGATTTAAACTCATTGGATTGCTCAATGATGATGATTTTCTTCAATCTAGTATTGATACTTTCGTAATTACTTTTAATATGCAGATTCAATAAATATTGTTAATGCACACAGATATATACTAATTACTGGACCTAAAATCTGAACTTAAATGATCTAAATCCTTAGAATGTTCTCCTTTAAAATCGAAGAGTAATCCGCTGACCATTGCACCGGCAATACAGGAATCGGGCCTGAATTTCATTTAATGTTAGTCATTTCGAAGTTATTAAAACTTATTTAGTTTAAATAACAACTTATTGTAATAATAGTAATTTATGGTAAAAAAGCGTTAAGAATTATAACGAGGAGGACAATAAACTAATTTACTTTTCGGAAGGAAGTAAGTCCTATCAATTCCGATCAAAAGGTCCAATGGCGAATTTACCATTTTTTCGTCATTGTACCAGTAAGAGAGGTGTTGTAACAATGGATATTGTTACAACACCTCTCTCATTGATAATATAATCACTAAGAAAGTTAGATTTTATCACACAAAGAACCTCACATCACTTATTTCAAACAATAATATTCATATCAGATATGTGATCCCTTTCACAGGCCCTCTCTCACTTAAAATCGCTAATTCATTGAAATATTTCAACATTCGCACTACCTTCTTCTTCCCACAAACACTCAACTCAACCCTATTTTACACTAAGGATCCCACCCCCCATCTCCTCCGAAGTGGAGTGTATACTCTCTCATGTAGTGATTGTCGCTCCGTGTACGTGGGGCAGTCTGGACGAACGTTCAAACAAAGGGAACAAGAACACATTAAGTGCATGGAAAAATAACACTAAAGTCTCTCACTTCGCCAACCACACATATTCAACACACACATATTCAACATTGAGAAGGATTTCCATCATTGCATCAAATAGGGTAGTTCTGATTTTTTGACATGTTGATATGATCAATTTCTGATGATGAACCGAAATTTTCGACCTCGACCGAAGTACCAGAAATTTAAAAAAAAACAGTAAAATTTCAACAATTCTCAGTTTGCATGGATTTTAACTTTGAAGCAATGGGTTTTAGAAATAAAATGCTATGTAATTTTTTCATTTCTGTGAATTTACAAGAGTTAAAGACCAGAACTCGAACCGTATTTGGATCACAGACACCATGCAAGGAAAAAAGTACACGTTGTCTCTACTACATAGATGTGTACTTACGTTCAACGCGCACAAGCGGAGAAACAGATCGTCAGAAAAAAATACTCTGAAAAACACATTTGGTTGGACATTCAATGAATTTCATTTTCGTGTAAGGACGTTTTCTCTAAAAGTAAGTAGTTCTCAAGTTATAAACAAAATACGGGAAAAATAAGTTTTTTGATCCATTGTATAATCGCGCTCTTAGGTCTTATCCGTTCGTCTGACGACAAAATGACACAAATCATAATTTGTTGGAAATTTAATATTACATTATTTAGGTTCAGTGGTGTTTCGTTCTAAAATTGTGTTATCAAGTTATATGCGGAAATCTGAAGAACATTTGAGACAATCTAAGTAATGTATTTTTGTTTGAGTTTATTGTTGAAATCTGAGCCTGCAGCTTCATTCTTTCCCCTCCCTTCTTGTTTTCCTGATAATTTTTTTAATTAAAAATTATCGAGCTCCTGCTAAAAAGAATAAATTTTATTTCAACATAAATGAATTCTTTATAGTATTAGAGAAGCATCTGATATAATTTATACAAAATAGATGACAACAATAAAATATAACACATACTAGGATATTTTCTCTCTAAGAAACATACAGTGACTGGATTTGGAAACTTAAATCTCTTATTCAGAGAATTGCTTGAGAATCCTAGAATTCAAAGTTTCCAAACATCAGTGGTGTAGAATTTTTGTATACAATTTGTTCTTATATATTATTCTTATATTATATATATTTTGTTCTTATATTTCTTAATTTTATGTGTCGACCTCCGAAAACATGTGAGCAATGGCTCTCTTGTAGTCAACACCCGCACATACATTACTAACAACAGAAATTCAACAATAAATGAGCAATTCACGAGAAAGTACCCTAATTATGAAGATAAAAGAAGAACTTTCATGGTTGAAAAAATTGTTTTGACGAAAATCGAAAAACCTAAACTTTTATAGCGGCTACCCCTTTTATTTCTGACATTCAGACGAATAACCAAACCTGCTGTTACAGAGATCTGTCTTATTGATTCATTCGTACCATAAACTGCATAAAAAAGCACATTTCGTGATTTAAAGGGAAATAAATATTGTGTCAGAAATAAAATCGGAGCCAAAAAGTTCTCCAAAGCCTAAGTGTTTGGTTCTAAAACCCAAAGTGCCGAACGTAGGTGCACTTTCTAGAACCAACGCATTTACTCTAGTACGATAAACAAAATAATTGTTTTCCTTTCAATCATATGTTTCATGAAAGCATCAAGAAAATTATAATTGTAATTCTACGCACATTATTCTCGGAATAAGAGGCTCCCAAAACTGATATATTCGTCAAAATTTCGCGACCATTTATTTTTCACGATTACAATACTTTTTGTATATTATGTTAACAGAAGCTTAAAACTCAGTAATGTCATAAATACGTCGTGTTTAGGTTCATTTTTATTGGAATTATGTGTAGAATTCAAAAAATTTAAGATAATGGGAATAAAAATAAAAATGTTTAATTGATAGCACTTTAAATAACTCTCCAGTAAGTGACTCATGTAATCCATTTGTGGCAGGTCGGTAGGTTGGCAGGTGGGTGCGCGGCGGGCGGCAAGCCATTAGAGCAGGTAGAATCTGTCGAGTTTGATGGTACCCAAAATTTTTAATCCCTTTTCCGACTCTATGACCATCAGGAACTGTCGAGTTTAAGAACTCCGCTCCAAACAGTTAAAACCCTGAGAAAGTATTTCCGTCCTCTGCCACCAGGGCACTTGCCAAAAATTCTTTCCTCAATAATCAGGTATGTAATTTTGTCGGTTTGCTCACTCTGTATTTGTTTTCTTCTATTCATTCTCCATTATTCTTTTCTTTATTTCAATAATTTTTACACTTTTCGATACTGTTTTCACATATAATTATTGTATACTTTCATATTATGCTTTTATGTTTATGTTTTCAATTATTGTCATTTTCATGTATATATATTTCAATGTATGTTACTGACGAAAAAGCTCTTTTTAACATTAAAACTATGAGCAACATACGACGTTTAATATATCATTCACTGAAAATCTTCTTAACCATTAAGTAAGAACCATACTTCAAAAAGTAATCCAAGGTACAACAGTCTCCCAAACTGTTTATTCTCTATAAGTTTTTCGAAAATGTGAAATATCTATATAATATACTACTTTACTTCGAGTACATTACCATCAAATTGTTCTAATATTTCAGTCATATCTATTACATATAACTGAAATGAAGTATTAGGAATCATTTGAATGAAACACTAGGAAATCTATCAGAACGTCGCTCATAAGAAAACCAATAACTAAATCAATTATATTTATTACAGATAAATAAATAATTTAAGACTTACGACCTTCTGATATTCGTCCATCAAAAAGTCGTAAGTCTTAAATTATTTACTAAATCATTCGATTTTCAAGTTATATGTTTCCAGTCAAGTGCTTCAACGCGCTTCAAAAATGTTAATGGATTCCACATCCTACAGGATACGGAAATATAAGGAACACTAAATTAAGGAAATATTGTGACTAGAAATTAAACATCTATTTCATTTTGAAACACCCACAGTGAAATTGTATCACTTGTGACCTTACTTCGTTGTGAATAAGATGTGCTGTCGAAAAATAATACATATCAAATATAGGAAATATTATCACAATTAGTTCTCAACATTTTAGTTTCAGATATTCGTTGATAATCATCGCTCAAAAGTACAAAGCTGTCTTAATAGGACTCCCCAGGAGTTCATTGAACAAGGGTGGTAAGGAAATCTGCAGTAACGACAAAAATTAATTATGATGAAATCGTAGATTTTATTCATTAATTCTCAATCATTACAAAGTAATCTTATGCGAGACTATTTAATTTAATTAACTCTCACTAAATTAAAGACTTCCTGATATAGAGAAACAATTCTGAAAATGAAAAATAGAGTATGACTATTGATAAGAACAATGCAAGACTCATGGAAACATGATAAGTAAATAAAACTTTTAAAAAATTGTTTATTTTTACAATATGGAAATAAATAAGGTATACTAAAACAAAAAAAATAAAGAATTTTATTGGGGTAATGATAAATGTTATTTGTTACTGGACATAGTTTGCAGGGGTGAATCCTCATAAAAGTAGTATCAAATTTATCGCTGAAATAGACTTGGGTAATTATAATATGTTGAATCAAATATGTAAAAAGCGTATCGCACGTAAGAGGTTCACACAAGCAGGAATACATTCAGGTGACAAACTTGCTCAAAACCTACGTCACTGACACAATCTGAGTGTCACTATTTATAATCTTGAATGACGTTTGAGGTCCTACGGGTGGTAAAATGCATTAAGTAAATGTTTTCCATCCGCTTTTGTCGCTGCACAAATTGAAATATTTCAATTACTAAAACTTTTTTTAATATAATTTGTGATGAAACAAAATGACGAGCAGGATTTACTTATAGCATTTTAGGATATTTCGTTGAACTCGAACATTTTTGCTCATATCATTAATTGCAAAGAACTTTTTATGTATATGAAGATGGTTTTTATTCCCAATGGATAACTTCAGGAGAAAAATGTTATTCCATTTACCTATAACCTTTGCAAATTCTAAAACTGGCGTGATCTTCTCAACGAAATGGCCGCTACAAGCCAATGTGGTAGCTACAAACACCTAAAAAGTATGTACTGTACTCCAAGCACGCATACATAGAAACTAATAATTAAAAATAAAATGAAGATATCAGTATCCATTGGGATAAATTAAATGGTTTGTCTGTTGGTGAATTAGGCTAATACGACGATGCTTAAAATTAAGTAAAAGGAATTACAATCGCTAACTATCACTAAGCATGATTTCAATCTCCAGTTTTCCCGAAATCTGACATTTCACCAAATGTGCCAACAGATCTGCGTCTTACTCAACGTTAAATTAAATAAAAAATGTTCCCAGAAAAATAAACACGTACACGGTAGTAATTGTCGTCAACCAGTATTACCTTGTGTTCACGTTACGTTCTGTAGTGCTCAACCTGTGAGAAGTGGCATTGGGCTCCCTATTCACAATTAAGAATCGTCTGAATAATCTTAAGAATCTTCCCACGTCCACTTTTTCTGGTCATAGAATGAGCAACAACAATAAGTGCCAAGCGTTCAAAACAAGAAAAGGAACAATTGTGATGACTCCATACCAGTCAAATAACACGCATTTGACGAAACAAGATGTTTTTACCTATTCAATAAAATTCTTGTATCTCAGTGAGAAAAAAATCCTATTTTAATGTTTGTTTTTGGAAAACAGTATAATGTGTAACATCTTTGGAAGTTGTTCATTTTACTAGAAAATAATTCCACTTTGAATAATTGTTGTTTTTAAACATTGATTTTAGGAATACCAGAAGGGCTTAAGGAAGTATGAGCGTGCCAGGCGCTAGTCAAGCGCATAACTATTTATGAAACATTTTATGAATGATGACAATTTTTTTTATGAAACTTATAATATTATCTATTTAGTTTATATTATAAATAGTCATATTAACAGCGATTTATGAATTATGTTGAGTGAAACTGTTAATCATTAACTATACCGTTTAAATTGAAATAATGAATTTGAAGAATCGTCTCTAGTTTTCGGAAGTTTTTGTTGAATAACTTTCTTAATTGTCTGGAAAGTCAAAGAAAATTTCTTACTCTTCTTTTCAATTTCCGACATGTGTTATAGTACCAGTTATAGATTTTTTTACTGTTCTCTCATCCTGCATTCTATGCAGGTGTCCAAACAAAATAAGTCTGACTGCTATTATATGGTTTATTATATTCTTTGACTTGAGGTTGTCAATTTCATAATTGTATCTGATTCTCCAGGTACCATCTGATTCTTACACCTGACCATATATTCTCCTCATGATCTTCCTCTCGAAGACATTTAGTCTTCTGATATCATTTTCTTTGAGAGTCCACGTTTCTGTCGCATATGTTACTATGGGTCTTATGACAGCTTGGTAAAGTCTAATTTGCACTTTTTGAAATCAGCTCGCTCTTGAATAGTTCCATATTAGCGTAGTAACCTCTGTTACCAGCTGCAATTCTCTCGGAAATCTCTTCTTCGATGGAATTACTTTGATTTAAAATTGAACCCAAATATTTAAAGGAACTGACTGATTGGCACCTTTCATCGTCAAATGTTTCTTCTTATGAGATAGTTTCACCAGTTTTATATTACGTGTATTTGATTTTTACTTGATTTATTTGTAATCTAAATGATAAATGATTCTTCCTTTAGAAGTTTAAAAAATCATAGCATGATAAATTAAAAGTCGTTTCTATGTTGCTCATTTTTTTTTATTATTGGTATTAGAAAGCTTTTTCGGCTGCATAGCAACCATCATCAGTAACATACACTGAAAAATATAAAAATAAAAATAAAATAAAAAATATAAAAATAGATACATAATATGAAAGTATATAATAATTGGGTGAAACAGTATCGAAAGAAGTGTATTTTTGGTTGTTGTTGAAATAAAGAAAGGAAAGAACAATGAAAAAAGAATAAAAGAAAAGAAAACAAATACAGAGTGAGTAAGCTGACAAAATTACGTACCTGAGTGTTAAGGAATATTTTTGGCGAATGCGCAGANTAGATTTTGGCCCCGGATCAAATTAGAAATTTTACACATCCACAGTATTCTAAAAATCAACAACATTTCCCTATTAAATGAACAAATCCCTGAATTTCATTCCCCTCTCATGAAACTAGCCTTCAAATTCCTTCCCTCTCACCCCCAACTCTTCAGGACACTGCACCCCATTCCCAACAGTTAAAACCCTTGGAAATCCTTTCCGTCTTCTGCCGCCAGTTCCTGGAAAACTCCGACAGCCCCTTTTCCCCCCGCCCACCCCGCAACACCCCTTCACTTACCATATAATGACCTCCGTTCCGCGTACTCTGCGCATTCGCCAAAAATATTCCTTAACACTCAGGTACGTAATTTTGTCAGCTTACTCACTCTGTATTTGTTTTCTTTTCTTTTATTCTTTTTTCATTGTTCTTTCCTTTCTTTATTTCAACAACAACCAAAAATACACTTCTTTCGATACTGTTTCACCCAATTATTATATACTTTCATATTATGTATCTATTTTTATATTTTTTATTTTATTTTTATTTTTATATTTTTCAGTGTATGTTACTGATGATGGTTGCTATGCAGCCGAAAAAGCTTTCTAATACCAATAATAAAAAAATGAGCAACATAGAAACGACTTTTAATTTATCATGCTTTGATAATGTTGCTAAAGCACCACAATTACCAAGTTAAAAAATCATCTAATGCTTTTCTGGTCCTTGCTGTCAGTAATACATTGTCTGCACAAACAACACATTGTTTTAATCGGGTTGTTATATTTCCTTTAATATTACATTTAAGGTAATATTGAATAATATTACAGACAGAGGGTCACCTTGTTTAACT
This sequence comes from Laupala kohalensis, assembly GCA_002313205.1. Lineage (NCBI taxonomy): Eukaryota > Metazoa > Arthropoda > Insecta > Orthoptera > Trigonidiidae > Laupala > Laupala kohalensis. Next base: position 95,592 of record NNCF01126066.1, read on the forward strand.
TCATATTCCACCGAGAATGCGTCACTCATTTTTTTGTTTATCTTGTCTTTGGCCTTGGTGTTAGATAGAGTTAGTTGTATCAATTTCCTCAATTTTGCTGGTACTTTATATTTTACCAGGTTTTCGAAGACTTTATTTCTTAGAACTGAATCAGAGGCCCGGATATAATCAATAAAGCTATTGTGTAATTCGATTCCATGATCATAACATTTTTCAAAGATTTGTCGCATTACAAATATGTTGTCAATTGTCGATCTATTCATACGAAATCCAGCTTGATCTTCACTGAGTTTGTCTTCAACTATATCAACTAGCCTCTCATTCACAAGAGCAGCAAAATTTTGTATGTGATGCTTAACAACGCTATAGGATGTATTTTTACAATCGACCCTATCACCTTTTCTGTAAACTGGGAAGATTATACTCTCGTTCCATTGAGATGGTAACTTTCCTTGATTCCATATTTTAAGTATCAAATTATTATTGCCTTTTAAGGGTTGTCCTTCCATATTTAATTAACTCGGCGGGGATGTTGTCAGTTCCAGCTGCCTTATTCCGTTTCAAGTTGCTAATTATATAGCATATCTCATTAAACAAGGGTTTGGCGATGTCATTTCTTATTTCTGTCTCTTGGTCATATGAATCTTGATTGCATCTTTGTGCTTCTTCTATTAGATCTGGGGGATTCAATATATTGACAAAGAAAGATCTCCATCTTACTAGTATTGCAGACTCTTGTGTTAACATGTTCCCATGTTCATCTTTACAGACGTTCATGTATCCACTGTTTATTCTCTTATTCCTTTTTAGCTCCCCAAAGAATTTCCTTTATTCATTCTTCTTGAAATTATCTTCCACGGTGATTATTTTGCTATTGATCCACTCTTTCTTTTTTCTTTTACATACTTTATTTGCCTATTTTCCTCTCCGATCTGTAATTATCGTCTAGTTTTTAACTGAAGGCTTTCCTTCGCTCATTGTTTGTCTTGGTAATTGCTTCTTCGCATTCGCTATCCCACCATTCAATTTTCTTTTTGCCTTCTTTCCTACCTATGACACTCTCAGCTACTTTAGTTATTGTTTTCGCAAGATTTTCCCATTCCTCTTCTATTTCTCCAGTTTCGTTCTCATTATTTATCATGTCCATTGTCCTATTATATTGTTTCAAGATCTTTGGATCTTGAAGTTGATCCAGATTCCATCTTTTATTATTTTTCCCTTCATTCTGTATATCTTAGAAAATTTTTGTCGCAGGATAATTCTAAGAAGAAAGTGGTCGGAGTCTATGTTGGGTCCTCTGAGAGATCTTGCATCTTCTATTAGTTCCTTCAAGGCTCTATTAATAATGACATGATCTATTTGACTTATTGTTGTCAAGTCCTGCGAGATCCACGTACCTTTGTGAATTACCTTATGCTGAAATTGTCTGCTCGCTACTATCAAGTCATTACTTTCCGCAAAACCACATAGCAGTTCTCCGTTTTCATTAGTGTATTATTTATTGTATATTTTTCCAGTTACACTTTGGAAGGCCTTCTCCTTACCTAGTTGTGCATTAAAGTCCCCCAAGACTATTAAAATATCGCTTCTAGGCACTTCAACAATTGTTTTTTGAAGATCTTCATAAAACATTTCTTTATTCTCTTCGAACTTTTCATTTGTTGGTGCGTATACATTTACTAAAGTTAGATTATTAAACTTTCCTTTCAGTCTTAGTTTGCTTAATTTTTCTGAGATGGGCGTGGAATGTATTACTCCCTGCTTGACCTGTTCTGGATGCGGAACCGCTGTAATAGAAGATAAATTTTCCTTTTTTAATGCATCCGGTTTCGGGCCACCTCATTTTGTGTAATGCAACAACTTTCAATTGAGTCTTCTGAATCTGGTCAACGAGTTCTTGTAATTTTCCTGGTTTCAGTAACGTTCTAACATTCCAGCTTCCAATAATCAATGTCCGTTTTCTTTGCCTTGGTCGGTTTTCTTTATCTTGGTCCATGTTCATATTCCGAGACTGTTTAGTGGAGCGTTTTTTACGTGATGGTGGGGAGCTCCTCCTTTTCCCGGTCTTGGGACTGGCAACGGCGACTACTAAGGTACTCAATTCCCCAGAGCCCACCGCTGGCGGAGTTCAAGATAGTTTTTAGCCCCACAAAATCCAAAAATTTCAGGACATTGATAAACAGTCGCATCTCCTGCCTTAATCGCATCAATTCAATCGATCGAATAATTTATTCAGAAGTATGTGGAAAATTATTTAAAAAATTGTTGTTGAAACTGGAATCAAACATAGTGTAAATTAGCGACGTTAGGTAAGACACGAACTTCAGTAAGGGCAATGTTTCTAGTCAAATGAGACTTTCAATTCCAACTTGGGTTTGCCGTGTGATGCCGGACAACAAAGATAATGAACATTATCCCGATAAGAGCCACAGCAGGATAGGTGGATTATTGGTAGATTCAACCCAAGAGAAACCTCAACCTGAACTACCGAAAACAGAAGAATACTAGGACAGCAGAATCCTAGGTATAGACATATGTGCTAGTAATACTCTAGGTAGAAAATTGAGAAAAAATTAATTCACGAAGATTCTGAATTGTTCTTGGATGATAATAGTGGTGTAGATTTAAGTGGATGCGAATGATGTGTCGCATCCCTAAGATAATCAGTATTCTTTAGGAAAATATATCTCTATCTTCCTTAAGTACCCCTATGCTTCGTTAGTATACTTATTATTACCGCGAGCTTCCTAATACGTGCTTGTCACTTCGCTGTATGTGATGGCGCGAGTAGCATCACTTCGGTCGCATTGCTTCGTTATCGAGGTCACTGAACTAGTGACCAAGAGCTGCGTGAAGGCTATGTTTATTTGACCCCTGGTGATATGACCTAGGTCGTCGCATTGGCGGGGGAAAGATGTACTCGATCATCACGCTCGGGACATTTAAAAGTCGTGTTGCCGCTAGTGAACGCCGATTGGCTGCGGAATAGTGGATAGAAAAAATTGCAAGGAACAATTTTTTCTTCATAATTTCAGTAAATATAAATAGCGACGAACAAAATTGATAATTTTAGAACCGCAATAATATTAATGGTAAGATGCCATAAATATTTTCTTTCAACCTTGCAGTAAACATATTCTGAAATTTGACCAGAAATGCTTCTTAAAGCTCAGTTTAGTTCTCTCTCATATTCAAACAATCTTTAAAAAAATTAATGATCGATAACCAATTGACCTCGAATCAGCGAATGGACCTCGAATTCAAAGAATAGGAGTGAAATGCTGTATCAAGTGATAGATGTCACCTGAGTTTGTTGTGGATGAGGTTTTCACGCGATTATCACCTGAGTGTCACGTGATTCACCTGAGTCAAAATGGGAAACCAAGACAATAGGATATGTAGGTGACATTGTGATCATTCCAAATGGAAGTCACACGGAATCATTTTGTGCAAAAAAGCAGTGAAACAAACAGATTAACCGTAAAAAGAAAGAGTAACAAACACAATTCCATATTTTCCGTACATACTTGAACCCAATTTCCAAGTTATTGTCCTGTTGTGAACAACGACACTTATCCACAAGCTAGTTCTTGATGTTTCCCGTCCCCAACCTCGGGGATGAGGGCGATTTTCTAGTTCCTAGAGCCTTAATACATCCTTCATTTCTCGTATTTCCTGTATTCTTCAATAATTAATATTTCTCTTTCGTCTATATTAAAACACTCCTCAACTCCTTTATCGAGTCCTTCTGCTTCGATATTCTTAGATACTGTGCTTTTTCTTTCCCACACAATTCACAACCCCCAATCACATGCCAGACACCTTCACCGCACTCATGTGTACCGTTCTCTTTTAATCCAAGAAGGTCTGTGGACAGAGGCGTAGACAGATTTTGGTGCACGGGGGGAGGGGCATGGTCTTCATCTTCTGCTAAGAGACCTTTCCTAATGAAAAGACGTAAATTTCACATTTTTTACAAAGGATAAGTAATTTAAAATTCCAACAATTGCATCTTTATCAGATAAATTATTATCCAGAATATGAATTATTTTTATTTGCCAGAGTTAAGTAGACAAATCATCTCATACGAGCAATAGGTGCGTTGAAACGTGACTCAAACTCCTATCAAAGATTCTAGAGTTCGTTAAGTTAGCTAGATATTTGTCAACAAGCGGGTATTGTGGATGGTAATATGATAAGATTTTGAAGTAGCGATGATATCGCCTCCTATACATTATTTTCAGTAAGATAATATGAGCCCTAAAGCTCCAAGAAAAAAAGAAAAAATATATTACGAATTTAAAACATTTATGTTACTTTCGCATGTGAAAGTTACTGACCATATGTATGATTTACACTAGGAAAATTTAAATGACATTTTGATGAAAGTCTATTTTTTTCCTTTCATTTTTGTTTCTGAGAATTCCGGGGGTGGGGACAAAAAAACCCTCCCTGGTTCCCCCTAGGCTACGCCCATATCTGTGGATCAAGGGAACCACGGATCTAAAACGTTTCGCAACAAGGTGGATTTGTAAAGACTTCGCAAGAACAGTTTTCTCCCAAATCGAAAATTCCATTGTTCCTACAATACCTTATGCACATATAAACATTTGTAGATTACCTTATTCTCTATTGGAAAGTCGTACCTACGTCTACAAGCACGTTTAATACTGTCCATAAGTGTGAGTGTGCGCAAAAATCTTGTTGGGATGTTTTTCAGAATTGAACTGTTTTAACGACTTACGTTACTTAGGATAATAAGAACATCCGAATCTCTAGAAAATTTATTTCTGCAATTGAAGCAATCATAGCAATTGTAGAAGGAAACGTGAGGTTAAAAACTCGCCCGTAAATTTTATGGTATTATAAAACAAAAATGTTTTCCAAAAATTATCTTTTCAAAAGAAATGAGAGCTATTCAAAGCGATGTTGAGGAGATGCGGATTGCGCCATTCTTTTGTTTTCATGTTGTCATCGATTTTGCCACTGATCTTATTCCGTTGTGCTGCATTGATTGCCTTCACTTTGTCCTTACTCAGTGAAACTTGAATGTCGCGAAAGTTGTGGGAAGCACTTCACTTGGTTCTTTTTCACAAACCGATGGGTGTTTAATGTCGGTACTTGACTGACGTGGCAAAGCACCGTGCGAACGAACGCCGTGGAGTACAGTGGCGCCGCATCAGATGCTTCCTCTCTGTTTAATCGTGAGAACAAGTCTTTAGTCCCGCAAGACCACACTTTTCTTTGGCTTTTGGTATAAACTATATTCTCGAAAAGAGAAATCATTGTACACGGGACAATGAAAAGATTAGCGCCCTCTTCCTTGGAAATGAAAAATTTAAGAACATTTCGTCCCATGAATAGTTAATCGTTTATGGTGTATATTTGGGAATCAAGTATTCAAGTTATATGAACTGCGTAGGTATATTATTTATCTACATGCAATTTGAAATATTACATTTCTCGATTTTGTAGTGCATGTAACTTTTTATATCTGTAATTCCGTCAACATTTTTCTTTCTTCGAACATCTCTCTCTTCACACTGAGAAAGAGAACGTCATATTTCCAATCACCTTACTTTTACTTAGAACTGATAATACAAAATATTGTTACCTCAAATAAAATCGACTCTTGTTTTACAAGAATTTAAAAAATACTGTAACAGACATGAAGTCATTTTTGAATGAATCCAGTACTACGTTTTTCTTCTATTTTCTCTTTTTTTTACTCCTTCACCGTATGCTAAAACAATAAAGTGAAATCAAATATTACGAATTCGATTACCTTTATGTTTAAATATCTACTTACAGGACTAATTAATTAAATAAAGCAATCTGGTATTCGAAACTAGTTAAAAATGCCAGCACGTATTACGGGATAGCATACAGGAGGCCATAATTTTGAGGTAGACCTCAGAGGGTTTTTTGACCTCTGGTGAATTTTTTATTCTCGGCCTTTTTGCAGGTCATGATTAAGAACGTATTTTGAGTATTTTTATTGGGATGACAATACTTAAGGAAGAGGGGTATCGGGGAGAGGGCAGGCATGTTAATGATTACATCTCCCCGTGTGTATGAGTAAAATAAGGCGCGTATTTTGTATACTAGCAGAGTGAAAATATTTTCCCTGTAAACGTCTCTAGAATAAGGAATAAGGATATTGCAAGACTTTTTATGTTCGTTCGCTGTTTATCCTCACGAATAAATCCGTCAAACGTTACGGCAATTTTAAAGCGACAGAAAACATCGCTCTTTGGAACATGTCAGTTAGTTACACTCGTAAAATATTATGCAAAGTAATATAATTCATTGTTATGCCTTGCGAATAGGGACCGTCCATGAGTTACGTAACGCAATAATTACTTTATTTAAACACATCCTCTATTACGCAACTTTTACGATACCACATACCTCCTACGTCCCCCTGAAAAGGAAAGGTTTTGTTGATTTCTTGAAAACTAGGGAACAGTCTTTAGTCCCCTGACAGTTGTTCTTTCTCATTGCTCCCTACTCTCACTCAGCGGTTGAGTACAAGGACTGCAGTTACAAACTTTTAAGATAAAAGTACCCCATAAAAACATATAATAAACCTTACGTAACAGCAAGGCAAAAAGAAAAACCCTTCCGCGCCGTAACGCAGTGTGTTGATAATTCCGCTTCTTCCTAGGGTGCGTTACGTAAAATATGGACGCCCCCTTTAGGTTGACATCCCCAAGTCTCATTAACGGTTAAGTTAGTTTTACAACTTGTTCAGATGGTTTACATTTATATCAATATAACCAACAGACATTCCTCTGAAGTGAACTGTATAGTCTCTGGTGAACTTGTCAAGACAGTGTGTGATAAAAACCGCCCTTTTGTGACCTGATAAAAATTAAACAAAATTTCGCAACGATGCGTAAAAATAAATTGTAAGTTTTAAGGTACTATCGCGCAATAATTACAAAATATTGATGTACATCGCTAAGTATGAACGTAAGGTATTACCCGTTGCTGCGAGGGTAAAATATCCATCGCCTTCTTTGAAGTGTAAGGAAGCTCAAGAACCACAGATATTTCGGGTCTCCTGCACCAAATAGAATTTCAGGAGACTTTTTTAAAAGATAAAATCAAAATAAATTTATACGAAAGTAAATCTTCACCATACATGTTGAATGATGCTAATTGTAAAATTATTGCATAAAATATTTGTTCACTTCAGTGACTTCATGGATTGTGTACGGAAATGGTTGAAGAAGTTCAAGTATCAAGAACGTTCCAGGCGCTAGTTATTTCACATTTTAAAGGTGTTATTTGAATAGTTTACCTTAAAGTAGTCTTTCCAACATTAATTGAGGCATTGTTACTTAAAAGGAACTAAGGGCCAAATTTTTCAGAATTGCGTATTTGAGATGAAAACAGTGTTTGATCCCAGGTCAATGGAATTGAAAAAATAGTTAGTTTCACTCTCATCATTTGTAGTTATTAAGACTGTTAGCACTGGTGGTACCATCATCATATTAAATGGTTTTGAGGAAGAGGCAAGTGCTATGACGCCATGAGCATACTTACAGTAATTCTAACTCATTCCTTATTTATGCTAAATATCCTGAATTTTTTAAAAGCATTTATAAATTTCTGCTACTTCACTCACTGTCAGCACCTTAATTTATTTTACTCTTAAAAATAAAGACTGTATATGAAAAATGTCTTCAGTATGGCTATTGCAGTCTAAAATTTGAATTTGAGTAAAATATATTTGAATCTATTTCATAAAAATTGAATAAAAGTATGTTTTAGAATGTCGAGTAATTCTTGAATTCAGCATTGAAATGCGCCTCGTATGATAAAAGAAAATATTATAAAAATTAACAATTTGCTTGTTGAGTCGCATGAGAAATTTTGAGAAATCACTCCTCACTCTATGCGTGAAGGCGAGTCAGTTATTGAAAGATTGCAAATAGTTTCATCGATAAATTTATTTTCCCATGAAATCTTGTACAGAACCTCGTATAAACCAAATTTATCTTAGATCGATATTCTGTCTTGAAAAAAATTCCCCATACAACTTCCATTAACAAAATTTTATTTTAAAATTGAAATTAATCTACTTCGCCCATTATTTTACAACTTAATATTAAGACTCCGTCAAAATAATAAAAGCTCCGTCAAAGTTTGTAAGTTTGAAGATACTCAAGAAAATTTCATTATACTCATATTTGAAGAAAAAGAGCAGCGAGATCGAAAAAGTTTGCGTAAAACTTTTGCAAAGTAAAAATAAATAGTCCATTGTGACGATTGAATCGAAACATTATTGATCAATAATTATGCCAAGGTTCATTAAACAAGATGTTGGATTACTGCTAGAGTTATCATCAATTTCAGAGGAGTCTCTGCTAATATTTGTGTCGCGATAATTTCTTGATAACTTATTTTATTTTTGAATCACTTTTCTGTTTATGTCTCCTCTCTTATACTTTTACGTATTGTAAGTATTGTTTCATTTTTGAAATATTTTAGTATTTCACTTAAAATCTGCTTTGTAATCTCTTTTGTATATCTAAAACGCAACAAATTATAACAATTTTTGCAAATCAGATTTTTGTGAATGGGTTTAGTCAGTTTCCAAATTACACATAGTCCTAACAAAAGAACATCGTATCTCGCTGAAATATTCCCTAATGTCGAAAAAGATAATCAGAGAAAATAAAGGAAAATAATCGATTTCTGTGAGAACATAATAATTTCCGTTGGAATGAAATCAAGAGGAAGCGGGATACGTCGAGGCCAATATCGATTATATCATAGTATGTTCATTCTGATTGAATAAATTAACAGAGTTCGTCTTATGAACTGCAAACAATTTACATTCAAATGTACACACATGATCCGAGGCAATGCTTCTTGTAAATAAGTGACGTCACTCAACCTTGTCAATTCATAATAAAAACTTAGGTTTTGCTGATTGCATGTCTAAAGGTTACGCTACCGCATTCCTGAACTACCATTTTTCTGTTGCATCATTCTCTGCCACCGCTTGCGGATCTGGACTATGAGATGCGAATATAGCCCCACAAGTGGTTGTAGAGGGCCATACCGTCTCCGGAAGAAAATTTAAATGAATAATTTAAAAAAATTGATGTCGCTGTTATTTATTTGATTCTCTAGTTACATTGCTAATATCTAATTATTAATTAATCACGTGTATGAAATCGTTTTGATTTAATTTTGTTCATGGCAATAATAAATAAATTGTTTTAATAACTTAATAGATTAAGTATTTTATTTTAATTATCATGTCACAAAATTAATGGGATGTTAACAAGATGAAAAAATTGTTCCGCAGAATTTTAAATTTGGCAGATTTCCTAAAGATGTTCGAAAAAATGCTTCTAAATCGACTCCTACTCCTTCCTCTAAAGAAAAAGAATCAGTTCAATTAGTTTGTAAATTGTGTCAGATGCTTTCATGTTTTATTCAAATATTAATCTTATTGCGAACTAATGTGCATTTCTTTACGTCACAATACTTTAAATAATACATTTTCGTTATTATACACTACATAGCGAGGATTTCGCAACTTGGGAATTCCACTTACGTCAACGGTTCTTCCGTTTTCAGAAATCACCAAAGCCTTGGAGAGATACTTATTTGTTTACTTACTTAAGTAATAAAGCACGTAAGTTGACACAAAGTCAAAGTACTTTAAAACCAGTTTGAGTTAACAGTGGAAGTGGTCTTTCTTTCTCATATTTATAAATAAAAAAAATTGTGTTTATTTTACGGACAGTATCTACAGGCATCCCAACTGACTGACGTTTTTCACTCAATATGCGAGTTCGATGGATCGATCATTAAAATACAAAATAAAAAATTAAATATTTTCCGAGTTATGTTAAAGTGCTCAAAAATATATCCAAATTTATTATAATTGAACAAAACAAACAAATCCATAGAACAGAACAATTAATAAAAAGGCAAAATTAATTTCCTGATTTTTGTATGAATGGTGCCAAATATCTCTCAAATAAATGAGTACATCCTCTTGACGAATTTATTCAAAGAAAATTAGAATAATAAAGAGACACAAAATTACAGTAAGATAACATAAAAGAAATATAATTAATAATATAATGTTGTAGTTCAGAGCATGAACACATGAAGGATTGGAGGAATATTGAAATTTTGAACAAAGAAAGTATTTGTCGAAATATACATAAAATACATAAATAATATATTATCGAATGTGTGTAACAGAAATGTTGCATATAAAAAGCGATCGACAGTCTAAAATCAAGATCGGACACCGAAAATTTGTCCAATATTTAAAATCTATTACTGCAGTCATGTTTATTTATTGTCCAATGTTGATTTTAATCACTTGTTAAGAACTGTCATGTTTACAAAGAATTGTAAATTTGTTTAATGTATTGATATTATTAAACGAACTTTTTTGTAGACAATTACTTATTTTATGTCACAACGTTTCAACCGGAGATTGCTGCCACCGTCAGGTGAACTAGTGTGTTTTTGGACATATAAACAAATGTTGATGTTTGTTGTTTTCTACAAAACAGGTCGTTTAATAAGATCAATTTAATTATGATTGTAGACATGAATAATGTCAATATTCTCCATCTTGTTCTCGACCTCCGAATTCATAATGGGATTTCGTAGTTTTCTTTTGCGAGTAGGTCAGTATACAATAACACGAGGTTTTACAAGCCCTGATGATGATATAAATTATATCGAAACGTTGGCAAGTAAACGTTGACGTGTTATTGTATATTGACCACGCAAAAAAAAACTACAAAATCCCATAATGTCAATATTGTTTAATGTATACCTGATGAAGACTCAATCGAGAGTTGAAATGTTATGTGAAGACTGATAAAAAACAAAGTTTTTGTTTTTAAATGGTCGTATAGAATATTAATAAAAATACACTTCTAATTCGTAAAAATTACAACGGAAGTATTTCCGGTGGTACGCAGTCCTTCGACGATGGGAATGAGAGAAGCGGGAATGCTCTTATCTCTCACACATGACTTGTTATACAATTCCCAGTGGGCAAATTATAGTACCTTTCAAGGAGAGTTTTCAATAAAGGTATCACATTCTGGAATCATGTTGTCATTCCAGAAGAAGACGAAAACGTGAGAATCCACGGTGTAACTCGGAACAATAAGACGAATGCTGCGATTTTAAGACGGAAAAAAGGTCAAAGCTAATCCAACAGGAATTGTTTTAGAAGATGATAATTATAATAATAATATAATAAGGTTTATTTAGACTTCGTATGTATCACAAGCCATTCAATAATTTTAACATTTTTATGGGGAGCTTTGTGGGTTTACCTTACATCCATATTTTTTGCTTGCCCAGTTTCTTTTCACATTGGTTCAAAAAACATTTTTCCTACGTATGTTGGAAATCTCTTTGTATTTATATTCGTTAGATATGTGAATGTCGTCAAATATTAGCTATTGAGCCATTATATTAGTATAAGACGGCAAATAATTACCTTATTTATAGAGATACATCACACTGAAAAATAAAAAAAAATCATGAAATATTTTCGATTCTCCCAAATTTAGGGAAGACTCTTTAATAGGGTGATAGTACTACTAAGAGTACGAGGGACTGATCATTTTCCATTTTCTTAATACGAAAAAGAATGGTAATTGTGGGAGGTGTATCATATTTATCATACGAAAAATCAGTGCAGCAGTTACGGCAGTGCAGTCAGAGGGCTCTGACATTTTTTTCAGTATTGAAAGCTCTCGAAGACATCAGAAGCAAGAACTGGGCTTTATTTAATAGGCCATTGCTAGAGTGAATAATGATTTCGTTCGTTTGTCTGAATAAGACGAGAAATATACAAAAAAAACAATCGGGTGTAAATATAGTAATAGGATATCTTTTTAAAAAATGGTTGGATATTGTATGTTGCTGGATTTTCTAAGCGTATCCCACAACCAGTACCCAATATCAGAGGTGTACCTAGAGTATGGCATCCATGGTACGAACCCTGGGCGCCAATGTCAAGGGGGCGCTATTTTGCAAAATGGCAGTTTATAATTTTTGCAGTACATTGTATTTTTCGAACTAAACTGCACTCAGAAAATCAAATTAGTCACACTAAACCAAAAGCAATGTAGTTACGTCACATACATAATGTAGATTATATTATATAAAACATATTTGACTTAATTTAATATAATTTAATTTCAGTTTGCGGGTAGAGGCACAAATGGGGCAGAAATAGCAAAGTATCTGTGAAAATGACCCACAGTATCAAAACGGAGCATACTGTTTTCGAATAAAAGCGTGATTTATCAAATTGCTTATTTATTCCCTAAACACCTAAAATATAAATAAGACACATTTATATTAGAGGTGAAATTTTTACATTTGTCGTGGACGCAATTTTACCTAGATACGCCCCTGTCCAATATGCACCACATATAAATAAGCATAAGAACTTCTGGATTATTTGGATAATGTACGTTAGAAATATACTAGGTTCGGCGCTTTACGTTAAGATGAGAGTATGGAAATTCAATTCTATAAGCAACAGTTGCAGAATGTGCAGGCGGGGAAAACCCAGCAAATGCTACGTCGTCGGTCGCAGAGTGCATCTTAACTTCACACGGGCTATTTTTACCTACGTCTATGAATTCGTATATTGTTGTTACTTTGTTAATCTTGATTTTGTTGAGCGATAGCGGCGTATAGAAATCATCAAAGTGAGAAGGAGAAATGCGTTCACGTGAAATATTATTCATCCTCAAGTTGCCGTATCTACATTTTACCAAGAGCCATGCTCTCCTTACTGAATCAAATTTTGTCAGTTTCCCGACGTCGCTTTTACAATAGAAGCTTTTACAAACCCCCTTTGATACCTAACCAGGTACATATTTTTTCAGCTTTCTCGTGTTATGTTACATTTTGTTCTCACTTTAGTATTGGTTTTAATTGAAATACTCGTTAAATATTTTCCTTTGAATTTTGGTGGAAAAAATTAAATGTCGCGAAATATAACAATTCAATATTTTTATTGTCATTTGTTTTGTTTTTTATATTATTAACTTTTGTAAAATTAATAAATTCTACGTGAACTTGAAAATTAGCCTTCTCATAAATTAAAGCAAGTTCCTTCTTAAGTGACTCAGAAGTACACTGCAATCGAGAGAGAACTGCAAGAGTATTTTTATTTTGATGTTACCGATTTATTCACCTAGTGAAAATCGCTTATCTTCTTCCTAACATGGATGCCGATTCACAAAATAAATCGGATGTTGGAAGTTGAATGTGCTTCATTGTATCCGCGACGGCAGTCGAGTAAGAGACACTGTGATTGCAACTGGTTGCATTCAAGCACCATAAAGTATGGCTCATTACCTGTACGTGCAAAAGGCTTCGCTGAATAGAAAAAGTTCACCAAAATAAGCTGAATATGGTCTACAGAGGACCACCCATTATGATTAGTGGAAATGTTACCTTGCTAATATTTAACATTTTATAGGAGTTCTTGTGACAGACACATGAATTTTCTGTTTTATAATACAGATGGGAATGTTTCTCAAGGTATTTTTCTTTTCAATACATCATTCTTTTCGGGGAGTACAGGAAACGTAAATTGGAGATACATATTTTTTACTTTGATATCAATAAATAGCGCACAAAAATTTGATGGAACGTCGTGTTATATAAATTGCAGTCGAACAGTTAAACGAGATACTTTATACGTTTCTAACTTACACGCTAGGATGAAGTTAATTTTCTCTTCATAAAAAAAAACTTTAAGTTGGAAAGCAATTTGCTCGGAGTCTGATTTAAAAAATACGCATATAATGAGTTACTGCTTTCAATGGTTATCACACTCAACCGTCCCAAGAAAAATCGATGCTAGTATATCTTTAATAAATATCAAAATAATACAGCCCTTATAATATATGTTTACTGAGAAGTAAATATTACCAGTTCAAATCGTAAGGTCTTCGGCCAGACGCGTGAAACATCCATCATGAAACTTGACAGATAACTTTTCTTTTTATGTCTTATCTCTCAGATAAGGTCCAGAATTTTTACCCTTTGCATTTACGACTCGGATATCTTTGAAAGTCCATCTGTATTTGTATACTTTCAAAGCACCTATTGGATTCGTTTTTTTTCGTGCATTTAAAAAAAATTAATGTGCCCTCCAATCATCTTCTAGATCATAATTAATCGTTTCAGTATAATTTACGTAAAAATTATATCAATGAAAATATAAATGATACCAATATATTCTATCCTCTAAACATGCTTGAGAATTCAGCATCTTCTACCTGCTAGAGGAAAAAAAATTTGGTAACTCTCCAAAACTCGATCCCCGGAGGACGTACACGAATTCTGTAACTGAAGGAAAAATGGAGCCGAGGGCGTTTATAGTGAATCATAACATATTTCAAAAAATTCTTCGCCTCTTGGAACAATGGAAGAAAGAGTTCTTCATCCCTTGGTAGCGGGATTAAATTAATGTCTTTTGAATCCTGTTGCTGTAATAACGGAATTTAATGGAGTTGAGAAAATAGAGACGCTCTTGAGCAATCCCATACCAAGTGAATTCTATCGTTCACAATGGTTTGCAAACACATTGCAAATACTGGTAACGCGAAGGACATCTAAATGAAAAAGTATTGTACGTGAAAAACGAAGATTTTATTACAAATAGTGATAATCCTGCAAACGCTTTATCCCCCCAGCACTCCCCCACCCTTCGATCAAGACGTCCTACTACCTGAATAGAGTTGCCGTACTAGAGTAAGAGATTAACTAACCATCTCCTTACTCCCTTCTCACATTCTTTAAAAGTTAACGAATTCGTGTTTACCCCAACTTCTTATAGTATGAATACATACGGAGTTAATCTGCTTTTCTAAACATCTTCTTATTTGTAAAAACATGAATATCTCAACGCTTTAGAAATCAATTTTCTAAAATAGAGAAACATGTGTTTCTTGCACTTAACATGAATAGTGAGGCATATCAATTATTACAAAACATTTCACTCCAGATTGAAATTCATACGTTGGAAAATTAATCCCAAAACCTAAACGGCTTTTATTAGTTAATTAGTCCATAATTTCCAGAGGGAGTATTGCGCTTTCCGGCTTATTCTCACACGATTTCACCCGACATCGAAGGAACTTTATCGTCCAATTCTTGTCTTGGGCTTACGTTTTTTCCTGGGCCTCGCGAGCCCATTCAGTGGCTTCCATCGCCAACATGAAACCAAGTCCATTCACCAGTAAGCAATTAGGATCTTCTTAAATGCTCTTAAATTATTTTAATGGACGTCTCCTTGAATTCTACAAAACGAAGAAGGCAATACACATCAAGAAACGATAAAAATGGTAAAACAGCACAAGCAACAACTCAGATAAGCATGGCTATAATCTCAAAAAGAAGTAAAAAACATAGTAGTGACACTCTGAAGAGCAGAGAGGTCAAAGTGAACAAGTTACAGAAATAAAATCAGTAACTGAATCATGGTTAAGCGATGATAACGTATGGAGATAATATGCCCCAATAATAATGTAAAGACGCCTATCAATTATAGGGAATATTATGCAATATGAAAATTATTGAGCAGTGGTCGTGAATACTTNATATCCTCTTTGGAAAGGGTTTAGAAGGCACTACTAATCCTTAATCCTTGGCATGATTTGGACTCCTACACCTTTCAGGTAGAGAGATGATGCTATTAGGGAAAGGGGCAAGAACCTGTGGAGGTCCGTCCCGTGCCTGTATCTACCAAAATTAAAATATTTCGCTCAAGCGAGGCGTGCGAGGGTGAAAAACTTCACCTGCTTGAGACGGGCATAGTTAAACTCGACAGATCCTCAGGTAAAAGGATAATTTCACCATTAAACTCGACACTTCCTTAAGGATTAGCACTATGCGGGTCTACCTGTGCCCGTCGCGTGAATCCCCAGTCACTGGGATCGGTGGGCAGCCATTTCAGTTATGAGCCACTAAATTTATTTATTTATAAAAATTGTGTTGTAGTTCCAAAATAATTGAAATCTGTGCTAAAAATGATGAAAAAAGATACCAAACACAACCTTGCTGGTATCAAATGCACATTTTACTGCTAGTCCAAGTAATTAGGTGACGAAAAGAATCAAATTAATAAAGTTTTTCAATGTCAGTAGTTTTTCATTTTCGCATATAACAAGAAAACACATTTTTAGAACAAAACATTGTACCGAAATAGTGCACATTAAATTTCCAACAAATTATGTTCTGTTTCGTTTTGTCGCCTGACGAGCGGAAAAGGCTCAAGAGGGCCATAAAATTGACAAAAACTACAAAAAACTTATTTTTCGGTTTTTTTCTTATAACTTGAGAACTCAAAACGTTTAGAGAAAATTTCCTTATACGAAAATTGAATTCCTTTTTCAAAATGTGTTTTCCAGGATATTCTTTGTTTGACAATCTGTTTATCCTGTCCTACACATGGAAGTTAAAAGCACATCTACGTAATAGTTAATATGTTCATTTTTCCTTGCATCAAATAGGGTAGTTCTGATTTTTTGATACGTTGTATATGGTCAAATGCTGACGGCGAACCCAAATTTTCAACGTCCACCGACTTCCGAAAGTACCAGAAATAGACACAAAGAAAACAGTAAAATTTCAACATTTTTCAGTTTTCATGAATTTTAAATTTGAAGCAAATTATTAATTTTAAATAATGAGCTATGCTATTTTTTACAGTTCTGTAAATTTGCAACAGTTTAAGACCAGAATATCAGACCATATTAGGACCACATAGCCCTGAATGAGCCAGTAGTCATGATGATTGGACCTCAAAGTGGTGACAATTTTATTTACTCTTAACAATTGTTTATTTCAACATGAATGAATTCTTTATAATATTAAAGGAATCTCTTATATATTTTATACAAAATAGTTGAGACACACTATGATATTTTTTTTAACCTACAGTGACTGGATTTGGAAACTTAAATATCTATTATTCATAGAATTGCTTGAGAAACCTAGAAGTAAAAGCTTCCAAGCATAAGTGGCGTAGAAATTTTTAAAATAATTTCTTTTGTTTTTATATTTGATAATTTTATGTTTTTACATTATAATTATATGAATCCTGTCTCTTATACACA